>QTSX02000737.1:443952-583237 GCA_014839935.2 Entomophthora muscae | reverse complement strand
CTGGATCCTGACACCACTGTGCTGTTGGTGTCAATCATTGGGAATTCCTCAAGAATATCAGTCACCTTATGGAGACCAACATTGTCCAGCACAATTACGTTGGTGAAGCCCAAGCTTGTGCGCCTCAGTTGCTACTGGACCAATCAGAGAAATGACAAGAAGGTACAGCTGTTGTGAGAACCCAATATCATTTGGTATAGCTCAACCCTCTTTGGACCAAGGAGAGCCACCATTGAGTAGGCTGTGGCGCGGACTGGAGCACGCCAAGCCATCCTGTCATTAGAGCCATTGGAGGACATAGTCATATGCATTGTGCATAGATGAGGCAAATGCCAATTTGTCAATATAGTAAAATTTGACTGTCCCCTTGGCTTTGAGGGTAGTGTACGCCTCTGCGTAGTTTTTCCAGGTCTCAATGTTGGTTGGGCTATTCCAATTGTACGGAGATGCCCCAAGCTTTTTCCAGGAAAAGCACATCTTCTTTAGCAGATGGTAGTAAAAGGAAATGAAAGCCTCAACCCCAAAAGTGGGCTTGATCATTGCCTGTATATTTGCCAGTTCAAGATGGCAGTCCTGGGTGATCCACTGGCGGATTGCCCATTTTTTCTCCTTGGTGAGCATAGCAGAAACACGCAAGGATTTCTCTGCAGCAAGGACTTGGCCAGTATCAATGAACTTGATGAAGGTCTTGCTGGTGTACTTGGGATCCACCCCAACAAGGGCTGCAGCCGCCTTGTAATTGCCCAATTCATGCATTAGCTTAAGCAGGATGATGTGTTCAATGTCAGGGATGTGCTTCTGAGCAGGCTTTTTAGAGGTGGGGATTGACTCATTGGCATTGGGCACAACACAGGGCATGGGCACCTTAGTGTAAAACGCAGCAACCTTTTTGAGAACCAACTGTCCCTTGTCAGTTCTGAAGATCTCAGGCTCCTTGTCTTTTTCCTGATTGCCATCACTGATGTAGGGCCTGTAGCTAGTATCAAGTACAGGCTTCACCTTCTCCAGCATGGCTGACAGGACCAACTCTTGCCGGTACACAACGTCAAACACATACAAAGTAAGTTCTACCTCCTTGTTTCTAACTTTCTTTGTAGTGGTGACCTTAGTTGGCTTCTGGGTCAGCTTTGGGACCCAAGGGTTTATGCTCTGCACCCTAGCAGCTTGTGCTCCTTGAACCCGCTATGTCAGTGCAGCATCACTATGGAAATCTCCTCTCCTGTCTCCTCCTTGAGTAGGCACTTGGGTTGCACTAACTCTATTCTTTGACCCGTGGGGGCGGCTGTGACTACGGCGCACACCAGGTCCATTGGTACTCTGTTGTTGTGTTTATCTCATTTTAAAAATTGATAAAATATTAAATAAATTTCAATTAAGTTACTCCCTATTTTTTTATGCTTTTATCTGAATATGGATATTTAATTATAGTTTTTCCCACCCAATATCTCAATTATAGATTTTTATTTCTTAATTAGTTGTTTTTGGTTTTACAACGCCCTTTTTAGAATACTCAAAAAAATACATCCATTTTCCTAGATTTCACTGCCAAATTCAAACACCCAACACAATATTTTTAAAATTTATGTTTCAGATCTTGTGTCATATTTTAGATACCTTTGTATCATTCATGATTACAATCCATTGCACACACTGTGTAAATTCACTTCCACCCCTGGCATTGGACCATAAAATCTTCCCCCACCAAACCAAGAAAGGTCCAAAAACCCCAGCCAAACCTCTTAATTCTTTAGAGGATTTGGCACACACAGTTCACGAGAGGTTTGTGTTGGCCTACCCCACAGATTTGTTGTCTTTGACTTCCCCCTTCTGGGAAGAAACACTGGTTAATTTGGACTTTCTATTGGCTTGGTGTCACCCACATTTAAAAACTATTAGAACCAACCAATTGAATGTTGCCACATTGACAACCAACAACTCAAGTGAACTTCAAATACATAGGTCCTCTTCTAGCCAATCAAATGGGCCCGCAGAAATTGGGTTGAGACATTCCAGTCCTCCTGGTTCTGTCCCACAAAAATTCTCCTCCAGCCAATCAGATTCAGTTCCACAAATCATGTGATCATTCCCCTCCTTTTAACACAGCAAGGGGACCTCCAGTACCCTGCTTGTCTATTTTCAATTAGATTAAAGGTTTGGTTTCAGTTAAAAACTTTTAAATTTAGGAATAGGGAGACTCCAAACTGGGGACTCCACCACTATAAACTTTAAAGTGTTAGTAGTGGTTATTAAGCTTACCTTGTGGCAGCCTGGTTCAAACCTGTCTCCTCCTCTGGCTCTCTCTAAAGAAGCTCAAGCGTATAGTTTCTTTTCTTTTTGCTTTTGTTTACAAAAAACACAACTTGAACTTAAGTTTTCATTTAAAATTCAATATAATCTCTACTATAACTTTGAGTTTTCAGTTGAATTTCCTGTTTCAAACTTGCTTTCTGATTTTGCCCTTGCCCCAGGCATCCGCAACCACGCCCAAGGCCCCCAGACCCGTTCTGCTGTTGCCTTTAACTACCAGCTTGTGGTTACCCCTACTGGGGTTTATTTGAATAATTTTTATCCCAAAAATCATACCATTCTACTCTAAAATCCAAGGAGAACGCAACCATGATACTGTCAGTTATTAAATTTGTTGTTTTTTCTTTGGGACTCTTTTTGCTCCTCCTGTGGTCAACTTCCCTAGACCTGTGGTCAAGAATCTCTTCTTCTGCGCGCCTCATGAGTGAAGATCCTCCCAGCCTCTTGAGTCTTCCCAGCAACCTCTTTTATTCTGGAGAGGCTGTGGTGAAGATCTTGATGTGTGATGACCTGGATTTGGGTGACGTTGACTATGTCCCTCTTGCTCCTGTGGGTTAAGAGGTGTCAGTGCCCCCCTTCCCCAACCTGGAGGAGAGTAGCTCAGCGCCTTTACGCGCTCCTGTGATGTCTCCTCCCACCCCTAAATGTACACCCTGGTTGCTCACAGGCTTGGCACTGATGACACTGAATGCATATTTGCCTCAGATGTCTTCTGTGTCCTCCCTGTGGTACCCCCTTTGAGTGGCCATCCCAGTTCTCCACTAGGCGGCATCCTGGTGGTTTGTTTTGCCCGGATGGGAGCCAAACTTAGTTAGTTTAGCCCCCCTCTCTCATACACTGAGTGAGTGATTTTGTTTATGTAGTGAGTTGCTATTGTGTTTTGTTTTTGGATTGAGTTTTGACTCATCTTGCTTGGGTGTATTTTGTCACCAATTCACATAGTAAACATGTGTACACCAAAAGTCAACTCACACTATTTTGTTTGTGAATCAATGTTTTTGGATTGTATTTTGAATGGTTTTGCTTTGCGCGTGAGCCCTTTATTGCTGTGTTGACTCATTTTGCCCATTAACGCCAATAAACCCTGTTAACAGAGTGTATATTTTAACCTGAGAGTTGGATTTTGTTCAAATATGAAATTATTTTGTTTAAATATGAGGTATTTTTGGTTGTTGCCATAGCTTCTAAAGCTACTGTACCCGGAACTTACAGGATTGATCAATTATGCCTTGCCAGCAGCAGGACCCCAGACTGTGGCTGGAAAGGCCGTCTTCTACCTGAAAAAGTTAGGTCCCATAATCTGGTAGTCTATGCTTGTACCTGTATCTTTCCTCCCTCACCTGAAGGGGCATCACAGTAATCTTGGTATCCTGTCAGGATTTACAATTTTCTTCCACTTTAAACTCAGGCCTAAGGGCAGGATTTGAACCCTGAACCTGAGCCCCTGCAGGCCGCTGGGCCTGGTGATCACCTGCCCATGTTTTCCTGGGGTTGAGCCCCTGCAAGCTGAGACCAATAATAATGGCTCAAATGGTGAAGTTAGCCAAACCAAATAAATCATTGCATCAAATGGAGGAGTAATCAAGACGCCTAATGGAGGCAATGAAAATTCCTAATTTCTGCTTCATGGGCTTGAAGACCGCCTTAGTGACCAATCAGAATATGTCACCTGAGGAAAGCATGGGCTTGGGGCCTGGCCCCACAACCGCAACCCAAGAACAAGAGAATCAAGTTGCCAATTCAAGATCTCTGACCAATGAAAGAACTCCTGGCCCAGGTGCCATTTTGCTGCCTTTAAATTCAAGCGTCAAGATCACCCAGCCCCACATTTTCTGATGCCCTGATGAACTCCCCCATGGAAAACGTTAAGTTAAGAGGTGGGGTGCTATACATACCAAAGGACCCTGCGCTTCAAACTTATTGCCATTTTTGAATAAAGATTATGTAATTTTGGCTTCCACTGCTACTGCCTTATTTTGCCTTTGCCATATATCAAATCAGTACAAGATCACCTGGTTCTCCTGCCCTTCTTCATGTAGATTTATGTCCTCCTGGTATCCCCTTTGATCCTGTCCACTTCACAGAGTACCCTTTAAACACCAAGTATAAGGAATACACCCCAGAAAAGATCCTTGAACTAGATCCCTTGGCTTGCATAAAATCTGCAGTTAGATATAATTGTCAAGGCCTCTGGATCTTATTATCACAAAAATTGTTTAGAGGCAAGTTCAACTGCCTGCCTGCCTGACTGCCTGCTTATAAACTTGATATGGAATCACCCATGACCCCCAAGCTAATGTCCACCTCTTTGCCTGTCCTCCCAACTGACCATATTAGCAAGCTGTTTGGGATTGTGTATATTGAAACCACAGGGGTGATCAACACTATAATCCCAGCTGCCAGCCCGTGGTCCTGGGTGGGGAACTCCTTCTACTACCTATTTAAGTTAGCTCCTCTCTTGTGGTGGGACCTTCCTGCAAAAACCTGGCTGGCATAATCCCTGAAAATGACAGGCCGGCTAGCCGCCCAAGCTTGGATCCCTGACACATCCTGACACAGAAGGGCTCCAAGGGCAGAAAAGAGTGCCTTGGTCAAACTAGTACACTTGATAGATGTAGATACTCTCTACTTAGACTTGGCTAGTAAGTTTCAGTGGGAGGCAAGTGGCAAGCTGGCCTTGGAAGAAGCTGATCCCTTGCTTGCTGCCTGTTCTTGGCTCTCAACCAGCCTCTATTCAACTCTCAGCCTGAGCTGGAGGAGGGGAACCCAATCCACTGGCAATTTCCTATGCAAAAGGCGGAAGAGTACCTGGAAAATTATCTTAGGGGCCTCACCTTTTGTGGTCAGCAACTCAGAGCCACTATGCAGGCTAAAGTAGCAGCTATTCTTAAGGCAGTACCCAGAGTCTGGTGTAATACCCAGACATTGTAGGCACTACTTGAAGAAGTTATGGCTGAAGGTTGGAGAACTGGGAGTCAGCCAAGGCAGTGACAATAAAATAGATGGTCATCAACCACCAGAAGACTTTGGTGTGGATGTTGTATCTCCCAAAGATCCCCACAAAGTAGGTCAGCCCGTAGTAAAAGGAGGTATACACTGCAATGGACAGTGTAGAATATGGGGACACAAGGGGAGGCCAGTAACCTGTGTGTGAAGAGTTGAGTTGTCCAGAGTCATAGTGGTAATCTTGACCTAGTCCTTCTGGTGAAGGTCTAAAGAACTCTGGTCCCTGTTGATATCATCCAATTCCAAGGCAAGCTGTAAGCACAGCTGTGAAGATGAGGTGATTCATCTTCCTTGGATTGGATGTTGTAGGCTGGGGTAAACTAACTAAGAGTTGACTTGGAAAGTGGAGAGTGAATTTAGCTTTATTGAGGATATTGAACTCAATAATAGCACAAGCTATTACTGAGAGGAGATTCTTTATTTATAGTGTTCCCCCACTTGCAAAGTTTTGCAAGTGAGAGTAAAAGCAGGGGACTGGAGACCCCAGAAGTTTGGTCAAGGGGATTGGTAATTGGTGTTTGAAAGGATGGCCAAACTCTTGTTCCTGGGCAATCTGTTGAGGTTTTAGACTATTCTGTTTGGGACCAATCATTTCCTCTAGGTAGGTGGTCAGGTGGTGGCTACAAGTCTTGGGAATAACCAAATCTATTTTTGGTTTGGGAAGTTCAGTTTGGCTGGAGTCTAGGCTTAGGTGAGTGCTGTGGTCCGCCAGATTCCATTGGCTATGAGTTATGTTATTTTTAACTTTTGAAACCAGATTTTGCCTTTCTTCTAAACCTTCAGAATTGGGATTGGTTTTTGAACTTGGAGTTTGTCCTTCTTCCTTAGGACAGGAATTATTCTCAAAATTTTCCCTTGTTATAAGGAACTTTTCTGATTGGCTGGCTGGCATGGTTGGTTCTGATTGGCTGAGGAGTGGGCCCTAGGGCCTAGGTGGGCAACTGGCAGTCAGTTGGGGCCCAGGGAGCAGGCAGGTGGCCTGGGGGCTGGTGGCGGGGCCGCTGGCGCTTGGCTGGGCAAGCAAGTGGCTGGCCGGGCCTGGGCTGGCGGGTAGGTGGGTGGCTGGCAGGAGGCTTGCAGGTGGCAGGCTGGGTGCAGGGAGGCTGGCAGAGGGGGGCAGGCATCTGCGCGGCGGCGGCGGGCACCTGCCTGGATGATAAAATATTCTGGTTTTCACCAAAATCTGTTTTTTCAAAAATTGATTTTTCTTTTCCCCAATAATTGGGGAAATTCCTTATCAAATTTTGCGCCTTTGCTTGGACATTCCTTTACTTATTTCCAGCATTTTTTCTCAGTCAAAATCTGGTTTATGTCAGGAATATTCCTGACAATACTACTGGCTGGGGGGAAGACTCCTGATGAATATGTGCTCTTGGAGTCCATCTTGTGAGATTGTCTCTTTCTTGGTGTGTCTCTTCCTATGGCCATGGCAATCAATTGTGTGCAACGCTTGGTGAGCCTGCAGTTTCCTATCCTTAACAATGTCTTTGTGGGTCTCCTGGGAACCAGCTGTGTTACTTGGCCGTGTTTCATCCTTAGCCCATTTGATCTGATATCTGCAGGGCCTTGTATCTCAACAATAAAGAGCTTCTATTGATGACATTTTCACCTATATATTTTTTGGCTTTGGCAACTTGGACAACAACCCATAGACTTTTTTCATTGGGATTTCTTTTTTAGGTTGTTGTCTCCATTGTGGCTTACTTTTGACTACCAGAAGCAGTGTACATATATTATGTGTGCACTCTAGTGTCACAGCCAGGCGTAGTTTCAGGCCCGTCAGCAAACAGGGAAGGGGGGGCCTGGAATGTCAAGCACACAACTGGGGCAAACCTCAACATGTAGTTCACAGCAGAGGCCCAGGGTTGTCAAGCACTTATATGGGGAATCACTTGTTCAGTAGACCCCAATAGGATGACATAGGAAACTCAATCTTACTAAAATTATATGAGGGATAGGGAGAATCTTTAACAGGCATGCTTATCTGGTCAACAGGCTGGCCAGCACAGAGGAAACATTGGCACAAGGGGGGAAGGTAAGCAGGGCCTACAATCTGTTTGAGAGCCCTGGCATGAGGAGTACCTGGTTCTTTCTGGGCATGGACAAGTGTATCTTGCCTGATGCTCCTGTGGACCAGTCAGGTCTGTGGTTTCTCTCTGCAGGAGGAGAGCAGGGAGATTAAAGTGATAAAAGTATAATCAAGTCCTGCAATCTTCCCATGGTTAAACAGCATAAGCTGCAATTGTTTATTAAGTGAAGATGTCAATAAGGGAAGAGTTGTCAGTTTCCCCAGCTATACCCTGCTAAGAAACTGTAATTTTACTTACTGGTAACTCCTTATTGGCCGTCAAAGGGTTATTCTTGAGTTGGGCTCCATTGACAGGCCCTTATTTTTCAGTTAAGAGGATCAATTCACTACTTTTGCCCTGGGAAAGCTGGCAGGGAATTTCAGGGTCATTCAGCAACCCAAGTCCCAACTCCTTGGTTTCAGAGGGGTGGGCCAGTTAAAATTATTTTTGCTTGGTGTTGGAAAAGTTTCCAATCACCCCCTGGTTTGGCTTTTTCCAGGGTTTGATTCCCCACTTGGCATTAAGGTTTTCTTTTGGTCATTCAGTGTGATTGACTTGCAATTGGTTGGTTGTGTGATTTCTCAATTGCAGGCATTAACTTTTGCAAAATAGGGGTTTTTCTGGACTATTCTGGGCCCTGACACTGTAGGAGATGCAAATTATAGTGGCACAGTACTATATAAACCCATGAACCCTGTGCTAGAATCTATTCCCATTTTTGGGTAAAGGTTATGGGGTATTGATACTCCCCAATATTGGCATACTTTATCTTAGTTATCTGCTGATCCAGCCCCAATATTTATGGCCTAGCTACCCCTCTTCCTGCAATCTTTTGTCTTCCTGGTGCCCTCTTTGGTCCTGTCCACTTCATGGGGTATTCATTGAATCCTGAGTATAGAGAATACACAGCTGACAACGTCCTAGCCAGTGATTCCTTGGTTTGAACTAAAAATTTGACCAGATTCAAAAGAAAGGGTCCTTGGTTTATTACTGAGCACTGGCTGTTCAAAGATAAATTTAGCTTTCTCCCTGCCTACCAACTGGGCATGGAGCTGCCTCTTACTCCCAAACTGATTCCTGTGCCTGCTTCTGAACTCCCCCTAGACAACTTTGACAAGCTGTTTGGAATAGTTTATGTCACCCTCTCTGGGGTGATTGGCACTATAATCCTGGATTCTGGCCAGTGGTCTTGGGTAGAAAAATCTATGTCATACCATTTAAGTTAGCACTGATCCTATGGTGAGTTCTGCCTGTGGCCTGTTCAATCCCAGAAAATAATGGGCTGATTACTCAGGAAGGGTACCAGAAAGAGTCTCCTATTGGGTATGGCCTTATACCCAATGATTGCCTTTTTGACTGACTTCCAACTGTTGAATTTGTTTTCCTGTGTAACCAAGGTTCTACCCTCAATACTTGGGTGTTCCACTCAGGTGCAAAAAAATAAAAGCAGAATAATTATATTGTCAAGGGTCTGGACGTACAAGTATTCTGGCTATTGCCATCACACCTAACATCCAGTCATTGCCCGATTTGGTTCCTTTCCAATATACCATTTGATATACCAGAAATGGCAAAAAACCAATATCACAGGACTGCCCAGGTATCCAGCAACTTGAACCCATCCAGCACATGACCAACCCCTGGGTTTGATCCAACTAAAATCCCTGCCACAGCTGAATCTATATAAGTCTAAAGTATTATCCAATAAAATATACTTCTTCTCTTCCTACTTTTATATTTGAAGCTTCCCCAAAAGGCTCTCCTTATCACTGGTAGCACTACAGGTTTTGACCACGCCAATGAAAGAGAAAATGACTGAACAAAACCCACCCATCTTTGCCCACATACTCAACCAGGCCACATCCCAGGATACCTGGAAAACATACTTCCGCACCCACAACATCAATGAAGATATTCCTAGTGGATGCACCGTATTTGAAGGTCTGGTCATGCCCAAAGCATGTGCCAATATAATTCAATACATTTGCTCTCTACAACCACAAACAAACGCACAACCACCTATCACAGGTGAAGTTACCAACACCAAATACATTGGTATTGACAAGTTCTTTGGTAAAAGCAAAGAAAACATCATCAACTGGTTAGACTACTCAGCTGCTAAACTCCGCGCCAGCCGCATCCCCCACAAAAAATGGGTCCAGGAAGCCAGCAAGCATATATACAAGGCCGCAGCTAACTGGTTTGCTACCTGGGTTGGCTCACAAACTGACAACCAGCTTGACAACTGGGATGAGTTCAAAGCCAACATCACCCACAACTTCTGCATCACTGAATATCTCCAAGACATTGCAATACAGCTCAGTGACCTTCCTCAAAAGACCACTATTGCAGCTTATGCCAATGAATTCTAAGAAATATGTTGCAAGATCCAAAAACCAGCACAAGCTGACAACGTACACACCAGAGCATCATTCATCAACAGAACAAAACCCTCTGTTGCTGCCCTCATCTTCCCAGAGGCTAACACCTCCATCCCCCACGCTCATTGCTGAAGCCAAGCGTGCTGAAAAACGCGCCAACATGGAATATGCTACACGCAACGGCAACCGCTCCTCAAACAGCAATGGCAGAGAAAACTCCAATGGCAATAAACGCCAAAATACCAACCATAACAACAGCAACTCCAATTGTAATAATGACAATTGTAGCCAAAGCGCAAACCGCTCCCGTCCCAAGAAAGAGGACACTGCTGAAGTTAACAACAGCAAAGTAGCAACTTGCTACAAATCTGACCCCACATTCTCTGACCTCAAAGGTCTCAAAACAGAGGAACAGGGAAAAGAGGAGTGGAAACAGGCTTAAGTGCCCCTGTCTCCCCCCAACTTGGCAAGAAGAAGTACCAAGGCACAAACTTTGCTGCTTGCATCCCACATGTCCCGCAATCCTCCATTTTTATGAACATAAAAATTAAAGATCACTCACAACTTCTTGTCTATACATGCACTTATAAATCTCATACAAATAAAATCCTATTTGACTCTGGTGCACAACACACAATGGTTAGCAAACCTTTTGTAACCAAGTACAAAATACCAGTTGTCAAATCCAACTTCAAGTACGCCAAAATGGCAGACAAATCAAAAGTTCTACTCAAAGGCAAAACAACTCCCTTCAGAATTGACCTCCAAGGCAAACAAACGTCCATCAAAGGACCTGTCATAAACAACATAAACTACAACATTGTAACAGGCATGGACTGGTTCACCTGAGTGAATCCCAGTGTATGTTGGAAAACAAAAACATGACAATAAAACACAATGGAGTCAATTTCAACATTCTCAAAGAACCCAACAACCTCATTCTAAGAGACACAGTATTTGTTCAAGTCATAAACCAAGATGACTCTGAACGTATAACCAAAGACAGTACCCCCCACATAATGAGGTACTCCAAATTTAATAATATACAAACACAAAAGATCCAATGCCCAGAACTCACAGCACTCCTAAATTAATACGCTCATGTATTCAAGGAAGAACTCACAGAGTTACCCCCCAAACTAGAGGTCAAACATGGCATCAACTTGTGCAAAGCCATGCCCAAACCTGCACCTCTCTACAGATTCTCCCCCATGGAGATCCAAACACTTAAAGCCCACATCAAGGACAATCTAGCCAAAGGATTCATTTGCCTGTCTGAATCCCTGTGGGGGAAGTGGTTTTCTTCATAAAGAAGAAAGAAGGATCTCTTTGCTTAGTTACTGACTACAGAGCACTAAACGCAAGTACAGTAAAAAATAAATACCCACTTCCACTCATAGAAGACCTATTTGCAAGGCTCTCTGGAGCAAAATCTTTCTCAAAAATTGACCTCACATCTGGTTATAACCAAGTTGAAGTTAAAGAGAAAGACATATTAAAGACCGCATTCCGCACGCAATTTGGGTCATTTGAATGTAAAGTAATGAATTTAGGGATGAAAAACGCCCCAGCAACATTTGTCACCACAATGAACCAGGCGCTATACAGACTCTTAAACACATTATGTTACCTTAACAACATCATCATATTTTCAAAAATAAAGGAGGAACACCTCACGCATGTCCGCAAGACACTCAATCAACTCGCAAAGCACACACTATACACTAAGCCTAGTAAATGCCATTGATGAAAAAGGAACTCCTGTTCTTGGGCCACATTGTCTCTGACAGTGGCATCAAAGCAGACCCAGATAAAATAAAATCCATAAATAACATGCAACACCCCACCTCTGTGAAACAAGTAAGATGCTTTCTTGCTATGGTAGCTTATCTAAGGAAATACATCAAAGATTGCAGAAAGCTTACCACACCTATCAATGACTTAACCAAGGGTAATGCCAAAAAGAAATTCATCTGGACTCCAGAGTGCGACAAGAATTTCCAACTATTAAAACAAGCTTTGATCAAAGCACCAATCTTGCAATACCCTAATAACAACAGGTGCTACAAGCTCAAGTCAGATGCCAGCAACACTGCCATAGGCGCAGTCCTGCACATCTGCCAGCCAGGGCAGCAAGATTTCCTGCCAGTATGTTACAAAAGCAGAAAACTAACAAACACTGAGCAAATATACCCAATACATGATAAAGAATTGCTAGCAATATATCACACATGCAAGAAATGAAGATGTTACCTCAAAGGACACTTAAACGTCTGAGTGCTAACTGACCACAAATCCTTAATCTATTTCAAAACTCAGAACGCACCCGCACAGCACCAAGCCAAATGGATGTCCTTGCTGGAAAAGCTTAACCTGGACATTCAATGCAAAAAGGGGCAGATCTGGTCACAGCCAATGCTCTCTCTAGGCTATATCAGCCAAGAGAGGATCACCCTGACCACCTGGACCCTGACTGGCCCAACCTATACAACACTGAGTACAAGACAAAAGGAAAGGATCCCTCCACACATCAACTAACCCATGATACGCTAGTAAGGAATGAAAAACATTTCCACATATCAAATGACACAGTACATTGAATCATCAAGGATAAACACATCCCATACATTCCACTTGCACAAAGAATTGACACTATACTAAGACACCACCATCTGCTAGGACACACAAGGGTAACAACCTATATCTCACATTAAAAGAGATATTATGGTGGCCCAACCTGAAGCAAGACATAATTGATGTTCTAAATAAGTGCACAGTGTGTGAAAAATACGCCAGCACCAAGGCGCCACAGCCAACAGTCAACCCAGTACCTGACCCTAAACCATTTAAAGTTTGGGGACTGGATGTACTGGGACCCTTCCCAGAAACCAAAACAAATCAACATTTCCTAATTGTAGCCATCAACTTTGCCACATATTGGCCCATCTTCTGGGCAACAAAAGATCACAAGGCAGAAACAACAAATTGATTCATCAATAAAGCAATCAAAGCAGACTACGGCACTCCAGGCTACATCATAAAAGATGGAGCAAAAAAGCTAACAGGCCATTTAGTAAACAACAATCTAAAAACAAAAAACATCAAACATTCCATAACCTTGCCCTACAGGCCACAGGCCAACAGCAGAGTTGAACGCCTGAATGGCAGCCTTATCAGAACCCTGGAAAAAATAATGGATGGCAAAGCCAAAGACACATGGCCACTCTATGTGAAACATGCATTACTAGTATCCTGGGTTTGTACCAATTAAGGGACAGGCTACTCACTGTTTGAACTAACATACAGGTACAAGCCAGAAATAATCACCCGCAACAACCAATCATATGTGAAGATCCCCTCAGGAAAACCCCCCACAGTAGAACAGAAACCAGCTCTACAACACATATGCCTCAAAGCCAAACTGGCAGAAATAAAGAGACTCAAAACTCAAAATGTAACCTCAACAGAGGACCCACTCCCCATCAACTCCCCTTTCTGGGTCCTAGCTGGGAACAGAAAGAAGCTAGACTCAGTACACAGAGGACCAGGAAGAATCATCAGATACCAACCAGACAGGAACACCTACCTGGTTAAGTTCCAGGGTGCCAAAGAGCCCATCACCAAAAAGTATCACAGATCTTGCCTCCACCCTAGCAAAGGAGAACACTCAACCCAGTTGGTGCCCACTAGTAAACAACTCCAGGAACATTGGGCAGCAGCTGTCAAGACAAAGCCCCCTCCTGATGTACCCAAGTAACCCCTTAAGGGGGGGTGTCAAGGGTCTGGATGTACAAGTATTCTGGCTATTGTCATCACACCTAAAATCCAGTCATTGCCCAATTTGGTGCCTTTCCAATATACTATTTGATATACCAGAAATGGCAACAAACCAATATCACATGACTTTCCAGGTATCCAGCAACTCAAAACCATCTAGCACATGACCAACCCCTAGGTTTGATCCAACTAAAATCCCTGCCACAGCTAAATCTATATAATTCTAAAGTATTATCCAATAAAATATACTTCTTCTCTTCCTACTTTTACATTTGAAGCTTCCCCAAAAGGCGCTCCTTATCAATATCAATGAAAAATATATTTGGTTTGCTTCTATATTTTTGCATCCAAGTTGATTTTGCTTAGCGCCAGAGCTTTGAAGACTGCTGTATCTTGGTTTAACCCGCTAAAGAATTTCTGAACCAGGATTGGTAATCCACCTGTGTTGACAATGATATCCACAAAAAGTTGTTTTTTAATAACAGCTCATGCTGGATAATGTAAAGTAAGAATGATGGTACTTTTAAAGCCATGATATTGGCCCTCAGGTTTATAATGTATAGGCCCTTTTTGGCCCAGGATATTTTTTGCCAATCAATGTCCCTTCACCTGGTTTCTGGTCAATTTTGGTCCAACTATCATTTTCTCTGTATGTAGAATTCTAAATTCACAATAATTATAAAATAAAAAAGGATAAAGCTTCTCCTAGAAATGTTATTTTTAACAAAGATCAATATTTTTCTTTTATTTTATTGACTGTGAAATGTAATTGAATTAGCTGTTAAAATGTAAAACTTAAAGTCAGGACTGCTGAATACAAAAATAAGGTTATATTAAAGTTCTCTAAAGAAGAATTGTTATATTTGGAACTTTTGGTACTGTAAAATTGGGATATTTACATATGAGGAAAGTTATAGTTGTACCAAAATTGATTGTTAGTTTTAGGAACATTGACTGGCATATTATCTTGCTGCCTCTTCCTTTCTCAATAAAAACATACAGTAGTTTTAAAATCTATGGCGACAAACAAAATGAACTCAGATTTAAACGAAATGAATTCAGATTTAAGTGAAATTGAAATGAACCCAAATATATTGTAAATCAATATAAATTCATTTATTTTTAATTTCGTTTAAATCTGGATTGTTTTCATTTGTCACCATAGCTTTTAAAACTACTGTATCTTCTCATTCTCTTCCTCGTTTTCTCTTTTTGTAACTGTTGCCAGTAACACAGTTATGACACTGAAAGTTAAAGGGGATGTCAAAGCTAAAAGTGAAGCTGGGACATCCTTTATAGTACAGTAGTTTTAATTTTGTTTTGATAAACTTTATATTTATCTGCGATGCTGGAAGCTACTGGATTGTCTGCTTTGGGGATTAAGGACCATGTCGTTTAAAACGACACAAGTAACCTATGTAGGCAATAATTCAACAGCTATTAAAATATGATGGATATGGTTTTCATCAGGCTGTAGATGGTTTTTTAAGATATCAAGTGAATCATTGGCTTTCTGGGTTGGACTAGGAAGTTTACTATTTGTTGGCTTGCTGGTTTTAGTAGGATTATATTCAGTGTAAGGGGTTACATGTGAAATTATTTTTAAAGTATTTGGTAAGGAATCAGGGTTGCTTTAAAACTCCATGCTGCTAATCAAATGTAAATTGGCTAGTTTAAATGTTGCTGATTTATAGATACCAGTAGGGCTGCGGCGGACCATCTTCGAGTAACTTCCGGCTTATAGCTTTTCTCTAAAGATTAAGTTAAATTTATTAAAAATCTATAGTTATGTTGGACAAGATTGGTAGGCGTCTGGAAATTGGTTCGCCACATTCCTTGAAGTGGTTGGAAGTATTTAGCATGCAAATTATTAAAAGTTCAATCACCGAGGACAATTAGATCAACACATCATTTTATGGACAGTAAAACTGGTGATGACGTTGACACAAAAGGTAAAGGGGCGTGCTTAGAGAATACTACTTCGTGGAGGCGGGTACAGAGAAGATAAAAGTTCACTTTGTCAGTGAAGTTCAAAAAATGTCAGATTCACAGGAATGGAGTGGCTCATCTATCGTTCCGCGAGACTACACAGAAGATCATGTCCGACAGTACTTTGAGCGGATTGGTATGTCAGTAAAGGATAAACTACCTGCCCCCACCCTTGAAACGTTACAAGAAATTGTATCCAAGCATCTTCTTGTGATTCCTTTTGGAAACCTTTCTCTTTTTTACTATCACACACTTTCGGAGCCAGACAAGACCAAGATGCGCCCATGTGATTTATCTGACCCTCTTACCACCCGTGGCTTCAGCAGTCACCCTCTAGATGTCTTCCAGAAGCTTGTGGTTTTACAACGAGATGGATGCTCAGGAGAACAGAACACTCTGCTGACAGGTATTCTATCGAAGCTAGGCTTCATAAGCTACCCTGCTCCCGCTCGAACAGTTCATCATGGCATTGGTGATTCTGAATATGAAGTTACTGCGACCAGCCATCTAGTCCTGATTGTACTCATTGATGGCCGCAGATACTTGGTTGATGTTGGCTATAGCCAAATCGACTCCTTTCTTCCTGTGCCTATTCCAGACATTGGTGAGAAGCTTCCCGAGATCGAGATCCTAGGAAGCAAGGCCCTGCGAATCACTCACTGCCATTTCAATGGCAGGATGGATAAGGAATCGCCATATCCTCCTCACCCACTTCTGGAGGCTCGCATCAATGGACGGTGGCTTCCCCGCTATTTCTTCACATTGACTCCCTCCCTCCCTTCCGACCTTGATATCCTCACCAGTCACATCCTACACGGCCCCTCAAACATCTCACACCACATCATGCTTCGCCTGCGCTACCAGCGCCCCAACGGTATGCTGTCGCTGATCGATAACGTCGTCATTTTCCAGGGCGATAACGGCACCTACTCAAGCATCGTCCTGAAAACCGAAGCTGAACGACGACTCATTTATCGCACCAAGTTTGGTATCCCTCTCCATCCCCAAGATATCGAGCATCTCCCTGCACATATTGCCAAGGGGTTCACTGATATCCCCCAATTTCTCCGCCCTCATTTTTAAGCCTTTCTTATACAAGCAGCTATATAGCAATTTGAATCACTTTAATTTAACCAAGCCAGCATTTATTTATCTAAACCAATCATGATCATTTATACCGAATAGAACATTATACATGAATAAATAAATATATGCTTACATGGCGGTATAATCTATTGCTCTATCTTGTCAGAACACCTTCTCTGCAGCCCAGAATGAAAGCCAGACAAGAGGATATCCGATTTGGTTCAATAGCACCTTATATTAGAGGTTCACCTTTTCCTTCAACGATTTTGTCATCGCAATTTCAGATTTACCAGCCCCATCAAACAGTCCAGGTCCCTTTGTCAGCCTCCTATTCAACCCATAAGTTATCCGGCCTAGCTTTATAAATAATCCCAAGGCAGTTGTAGATCATTTTCAATTGTAAGACTCGTTTCTGAAACAGGTTGATTTCAGGGTACCAGGTGTACTGTACTGAACCATTGGAGGGTGAAGAAGCAGGGGCTGATACAGGTATGGCCCACCAGATGATGGGATCTCTCCTTTACCAGACAGGGTAGGGTCTTTCCTGCCACAGCCCCTGGGCCAGCCACTGGCAAGGCAGAATCAATCAATACTGTGAGTGCCAGGTAACACCCTCCAGAAATTGGCTGCTCTGGCCAGTGGCTCCAGAGATGGATGGGGCTGCTACAGCAGGCTTGTGTGTTGGGTAGCTCTATTGAAACAGGTAGGCAGAGGGGTTGTTGTACTTCCTGTTGAATATGAGGGGTTACAAAGTAATGTCC
This sequence comes from Entomophthora muscae, assembly GCA_014839935.2. NCBI lineage: Eukaryota > Fungi > Entomophthoromycota > Entomophthoromycetes > Entomophthorales > Entomophthoraceae > Entomophthora > Entomophthora muscae. Next base: position 565,861 of record QTSX02000737.1, on the reverse strand, counting down.
TTGCTGTCACATACTAGACAGTACAGATCTTTGGGAGCTTCTGGTCTGGTGTACCACAGTAAGTCTTCCAAAGTCTACTGTTCTTGGTTTGGGTTGGGAGGATACTCAGTAAAGTGCACAGGACCAAAGAGGGCTTCAAGCAGGTGGTAGTAGGCAGGGTTTCTGTAACAGAAATCACTGGGTAGTATGAAGAGTTTTCCAAGCAGCAAGGAATAACCACTCAAATGCATAAGGAGTTGATGATTGGCCACATCAAAGCTTCAGATACCAGGTAGTGAAATTTACAACAGATACACTAGGATTTAATAAGATAATTAAACCCAACCAAAGCAGTCCTAGATAAATAGCCTATGACAAAATTAAAGAATTCTCTGAATAGAACTTGGAACATTGGGAGGTGACAAAGTCTCAGTTTTGGATTCAGTAAAGAAAACTCCAAGATTGGCAGGCATTGGTGTAACATTAAAAGTCATAGGCAATGTAGAGCCCAGAGAAGGACCCCATCTTCCCGCTATTGCACGGTTTAAAATCAGGTTGTAGGGAATGTAGTGGAGAAGACCCACTACAGGATGCATCTGAAAGATGTTAACCCAGATATGATTGACAGCCCATCCAGTATTCTTTGGGCAGGGCTCAGCTCCTAAGAGTTTAAGGATGGGAAATTTGCAACATGTACAAAAATTTAGCCGCTCAGCAATACCGCCTGAACCCATAGTTTGTATTCTGTCCCGTTGTTCCAAGAGTAGCCCATCCAGCACGCAAAAAAACCTGTATTGTCAAAACAGCAGGCTTGACCTGCCAGCAAGATTCTGAGTAAGCAGGTTTGAGACCCGCAATCCAATTACCCAGTCACTCAAAGCTAGACTAAGAAGTCAACTCAAATTTCCAAATCCAACAACATGAACAAATGATAATTTTGTACAGTGGATACCTTGCTTTGGCGCTTGACTCATTACTAGGATTAAGCCACCCTCTTTGCCATCCCATCATGTGATTTACACAATCATGTTCCTGCTATTCATGACTCACATTAACTATATAATCATTATCTCTCAATAAAGATTATTATCTAGTTTCCAAATATTTTTCCTTGTAACTCTGCTAAAACAGCACAGTTACAACATTTGTAGCAGAAGTAGGTTTTCCATCCTACTTTATTCCCCAAAATTCCACCTGTTGCCTGTACTTGCTGCGGCTAACAAATCCTCAATAGAATTATTTCTGGCCTCCCAGCAAACTGGACGCTGTACGCACCTGGTGCCAAGATACCTGATGGGTTGTCATCTACCAGAACATGGTGATACCACTCCCCGCGTCCAATGTTCTGTCAGCACAAGGAGTCTTCCAGGCTCCATTTGCTATGCCTTGTGCAACTGATGAAAACACTATGCTAGCCTAAAAATCACAGAAACTGACAGACAGCAAGTGTTAATACTCCATACACAACAAAGAGTTATTGGCAATTGTACACTGCCTAGTCAAATGGCGTTGTTATCTAGAACAACAGAAAGAATTCACAGCATTGACCAACCGCAAGTTGCTCATATATTTCAAACCCCAAGCAAATCTATCCTGCCGTCCAGTCTTTCAGATGGAACTCCTGGAGAGATTCAATATGCTCATACAGTACAAGCCTGGTCCAGAACTTGCCATGGCAGACACACTCTTGTGCCTATATGTCCAAGCCACAAGAAGAGAGAATGGACTCAACCCAGACTGGCCTCTCTTGGTACTTTGGACAAAGGCTTTCCCCCTGGCACCACAGACATAACCAAGAAAGAAGTCATTAAGAAACCAGCACCTGTTTGCAGACATGTATGGAACCCTACCCCAAAAAATGTCCAACAGAACACCCATCCCTTATGTTCCCACACATCAGCAAGTTGACACCATCCTACGTTACCACAGAGACCTAGGGCACACAAAAAGCTGCAACCTCTAAGAATTCCTTAAGCACAAAGCATGGTGGCCAAACTGTACCAAGACGTTCAGGAAGTCTTGGACTAATGTGAAGTATGCAAGAAGTTTGCAAAGAGCAAAACCCCACCTTAGTCTGTATTGCCAATTTGTTCACAAGTGCCCTTCAAGGTATGGGCCCTAGACATTGTGGGCCCCGTGCCATAAAAACATAATGTGAATAAGTCCATCATTACTTCAATAGACTTTGCCACACAATGGCCAGTGGCACAAGCAGTAAAAACACATACAGGCAATGATGTGCGGCAATTCATAGGGAAAGAAATCATCAGCAGGTTTGAAAGCCAGAACTCCTGATAACCAATGGAGGCAAAGAATTGACCTCTGAAGATACCAATGTACACCTTACCAAGAATGGGGTCCAACACACAGTGACAACACCCTACTATCCTCAGGTCAATGGACGTGTGGAGTGGCTGAACGGCAGCCTTGTGCAGGCCCTGGCCAAGCTCACTGCCAGGAGACCTGAGGATTGGTGCAAGCAGCTCCTGACTGCATTGCTTGTATGCCGGATCTGTGTGAACAGATCCACTGGGAAAAGCCCCTCCAAGTTAGTTATGGCACACAACCCAATACCATCCAAGCATTATCAGGACCCCAGCTAGAAATACCAAGAAAGGTTCCACCACGTTCAGACCCCCAGGTCATACAAGCCAACAGCAATCCATCAGAAAGAGAAGAAATGTTGCAACCAAGTTTCCAGACTTGCCTGCTAACGTATCTTACAATACACAGGGGGCTCTTGATGAGTTGCCCCTTGATGTATCCAACAACATGAACCAATCTGATGGCAATATTGAATGACGGGTACTTTGTCCTTATTAGGAGCACTACCAATTTGACTTGCTGATCCCTGCAAAAGTTATTCCTTGGCTCCAAACCTTACATGGAACTTCCCACTATGCCACCCCCTTATGGCTTTCCCCATATGGTATATTAATCACAATATTTTACAATAAACAATACCTTATTCTTATTATTCCTGTCCTTTCTATTGGACTGTTGTCTTCCCCAATTCAAATACTGAATCCTCATTGGTTCAGTTACAACAGTGATAGCAGCGGTAGGTTGACAACCTACCTAAAACAAAATTCCCCCTAAGAAAGGACAGAGTATAGGCCGTATGGCTACTCCCCAACAAGAAACTTTCCTGCCAATCCCCAAGGGGGACATTCCCAACGGGTATATTATCTATCAAGACCAGCTAGTCCTCACAAGTGTGTACAGTTGGCTCTGCCTCAGGCAGCGTGACACCAGCGTCACCCTGCCCCAGTCAGACCTGTCACAACACATGCTCAACCTTCAGATAGAATCCTTTGCAGGTGGCATCAAAGGGGCCAACATTTTCAGTTGGCTCCAATCTACCAAAAATCTTCCTCTGTATCTGTCAGGTTTCCGAGCCCATGTGGGTTGCCACTGCATCTGGCTGCCTCACGGGGCCCACCGCTGTGTGGTTCACCAACTGGGCCAGTCAAGAACTTGACGTTACCTGGGCGGCATTCTGAGATGCCACAAAGTCCCACTACAGCAAAACCTTCTCCCCCATTGTTGTGGGAACTCCTCTCCTAGCAATCAAACAGACTGGGTCTGTTCCTGAGTACCTTGCCACCTGGAAACAAGCTCTTGCTGCCGCCCCCAAAGCCGTGACTGACAGAAATGCAATGCTACTCACCCTCATCATCAATGGGTTAAAACCCCATATCTGTAAGTGGGTTCCTGTAGGTTGCTGCACCTTCATTGATGACTGCTACAAGGCCATTATGGAGGCTAACAACCAGGCTTCTATGGGCTTCCTCCGTACCAGTGACGCTCCATCCCAACCTTGTACAACACCTGGCAGTGGCCACAATCAACTGGGCTGCTGCCAGCCCTGTCAGCAGGATAATGGGACTAAACGCCCCCCGCAAGGGAGAGCTTCAGCTAGCGCAGATTGAGGATCAGGGAAAAGCCTGGGGGTTGTAGCAACAAGAGGCCCTACAACCCCACCTGACCCATCCTCTCAATCCCTGCTCGCAAAGAACCCCTGCAACTAAGACATCCACAAAGTCAAAACCCTGGACGTCTTCCAAGTCCACAGTGATAACCCCGTACTACAAGCAAGCCACTCTTAAAATAAAGTAACCCACTTAGACTATCCCCTCTATTTCTGTGGAAACACCCACAAATTACTGGTAGATACTGGGGCCAACCACACTATGGTGGACCAGACATTCACTGACTCCCAACAATTAGACCAAGTGCCTAGCAGGTTCAAGGCAGTACAAGTAGCTGACTCCCGTAGAGTTGCAATTATCCATGAGACAATACCCTTCTCTGTGAGGATGGGGAAGGTCCAGGTTAAGTTCTCTGGGCCAATCATGACAGGGTTCAGCCACAACGTAATTGCTGGCCTCAACTGGCTTTGGCACAACCGTCCCTACATCAATTGGGATACATCTGTTATCATCCTTAATAGAAATGGGGAGGGCTTCCAGATCTATTTTGTGGAAATGAGCAAGTCACTCCACAATACTGTGTTTGTTAGGATAACAGAGACAGGCTTGTACAACTTCAAGGGGGGAAACTAGACTTCAACTAATGTTCAGCCAAAGTTATTGACGCAGAACCATCTGTGGTCCCTCCCTTGGCCACTTCACCCCCACCAGCGCTTGCTGCACTCCTTGAGGAGTACAAGGGCGTGTTCAGTGAGACACTTGAACAACTACCTCCTCCCTGGGAGATCCAGCATGCTGTACAACTCCAAGGATTGTTACCTAAAGCATGACCATTATATTGTCTTACACCAAAGAAAGATGAGATCCTCCGCCAGCACCTTGTGGATGTGCTTGAAAAGGGCTTCATTTGCCCCTTGCTCTCTCCATATGGGGCTGTTGTATTCTTTGTAGCCAAGAAGGACAGGTCCCTTTGCCTGGTCACAGACTACCGCGCCCTAAATGAGGTGACTATTAAGAATAAGTACCCACTGCTGCTGATTGATGACCTGTTTGACACACTCGCAGGTGCAAAGGTCTTTAGCAAGATTGATCTCACTGCAGGGTACAACCAGGTCCGCATTACACCAGGAAATGAGGCAAAAACTGCCTTCCACACACACTAAAAATTGTTTGAGTGCCAGGTCATAAACTTTGGAATGACTAACACTCCTTCCACCTTTGCCATGTTAATAAACAAAGCATTTGAGTAATTGATTAGAAAGTTTGTGGTTGTGTACCTTGACAACATTATTGTCTTCAGTTAAGATCAAACAACACATCTCCAACACCTCTGTGCTGTCCTTGACACCCTTTGGAAAACCAGCTAAAAGCTAAACCATCCAAATGTGAGTTCCTCAAGTTGGAGCTGCTATTTCTTGGGCACACCATCTCTGCCCAAGGGATAAATCCCAACCCTGCCAAAATCAAGGCAATCACCAGCATGCCGCCCCCCACTGATGTGGGCCAGGTGCAGACATTCTTAGGCATGGTTGCCTACGTGTGCAAGTTCATTCCCAATTGCATGGAACTAATTGAATCTCTCACTAAGCTCCTCAACACCAAACAGCACTTCCATTGGACCCCTGACAGAGATTGAGCCTTCCAGATGTTGGAACAAAGGCTCACAACAGCACCAGTACTGCAGTTTCCCAATCAAACTGTCAGTATAAACTTGAGACCAATGCCTCTGACAGGGCCATAGGAGGCGTGCTAAGGATAGAAACTGATGATGGTGTCTTCCTCCCCTTGGCATATGAATCCAGGAAACTTACCAACTTGGAACAATGCTATCACATTCATGATAAAGAATTGGCTGCAATTGTGCACTGCGTTGAGAAGTGGCGCTGTTACCTGGAAGGCGCTACCTTCCCACCCTGCGTTCTGACGGACCACAAGTCACTCCAGTACTTCAACACACAGTCCCACTTGACACGCCGCCAAGAAGGTTGGGTTGAGCATCTATCCCCTTACCAGTTGCGCATCAAGTACAAGCCTGGGAAGGAATTTGTCACAACTGATGCCCTTTTGTAACTCTATTAGCGTCCCTCACTGGGGACAATGGTTTGGACCCAGATTGGCCCATGCTCTACCTCTGCCCTGAGGCAGCTTGCTACAAGGGCCTTAACTTGGTAACCATCTCCAAGTTGAAGGACAACAAAATTCAGTTCACCACCAATGCTGGTAACGTCTGCCGTTGGGAAGAGACAGGTGAGAAGACGCCTTACATTTCCATCACGCAACAAGGTGACACCATATTGCACTACCACAAAACCCTGGGTCACATCAGAGGGCATAACCTCTTTGAGATCAAGAAAAGGAAGGTTTGGTGACCGCGCATGCGTCAAAACATCTTGGATCTCCTCAAAAGGTGTGTGCTGTGTGAGAAGAATACGTCCAAACCTGCACCCCCAAGTCTGTCCTGCCCATCAAGGTCATGGAACCCTTTGAGCAGTGGGCTCTTGACATTGTGGGACCACTCCCCAAAGACAGACTCAGGAAGAAGTACATTATTGTTGCAACCAAGTTTACAGACTTGCCTGCTAACATATCTTGCAATACACAGGGGGTGCTTGATGAGTTGCCCCTTGACATATCTAACAACATGGATTAACAATGGCAATATCAAATGGCGGGTACTTCATCCTAATTAGGAGTGTTGCCCATTTGACTTACTGATCCCTGCACAAGTTATTCCTTGGCTTTGAACCTTACATGGAACTTCCTACTATGCCACCCCCTTGTGGCCTTCCCAATATGGTATATTAATCACAGTATTCTACAATAAATGAGACATTATTCTAATTATTCTGTCCTTTCTATTGGACTGTTGTCTTCCCCAATTCCAAATACTGAATCCTCATTGGTTCAGTTGCAGCATTATTACTGCCATTGACTACTTCACTCACTGGCCTGTGGCCTGGACAACAACTAACCACACCACCACTACCATCACCTGCTTCATTGGCAAAGAAATTGTGGCCCGCTTTGGGCAACCCAAACTTCTCATCACAGATGGCGGCCCCAAACTTGTTGGGCATGTCATGAAGGCATACTGCGCCAAGAACGCACTCCAACGTATAGTTACAACCCTCTACCATCTGCAAGCCAATGGGCGCGTAGAACAGTTAAATGGCTCACTGGTTCAACTGATTGCCAAGCTCTCACAAGAGCACCCCAACATTGCATGGACTTAACACCTGCCCACTGCTCTACTTATCCTGCAAGCAAGAATTAACAGGGGCACAGGGTTCAGACCCAGCACCCTGGCCTCCAGGATGCCTGACAGTCTGACAGGAGTTGAACAGGGAAAGCTACGGTCCAGAGTTCCCAAAAAGACTCCCCTAGTAACAACCCCCTCCCTAGACCAATGATGTGTCAAGGCCTGGGAAATTGAACACAAGTAAATTGAAGGAGGGATGAAGCACCTTGAAGCCAGGTACATTGTAGGTGACCCCGTCTACACCCTCAACCCCAATTCTGCCAAGTTGGAGCCCAACCACCTAGGACCCTTCAAGATAGCTGCTGTCTATGACTGTCAGGGATTATTTCCCTGACTACCTGAATTTTATTGACAATTTTGGCAAAAACTTATCAGCAAAACAACACAACAACAAAGAAATGGAGTCCAGTGTTTATTTTAACAATAAGGGCAACAGGGTTTGAACTCTGAACCCTAAAGAAAGACCTAGTGTTAGTACAGAATTAGCTTTAAAACTTAGTTTACCTTTATATATGAATTGTATTCATTCAAATTTTGCTTTGGCTTTTGAACCAGGTTTTGAAAAGGTTAATAAGCTGCTTAACCACGTCACTTACCGCTTGCGTCCTGATTGGCTACAGCTGTGCTCATTTCTTTTCCGGAAACAATTAAGTATATATATGGGCCAAGTTCCGTACTTTGTTTCAAATGATGACCACAACACAACCTGCTTAATTATGAACAGCCTCAGGGCTTGTCTATGGATCCTCTTCTTTAACCTTCTAACAATCCATATTATTAAGTTCCATCTGTATCATCATTTAAGAAAAGGTATTAATTTGATTACCCATCCATGAAAATCCCTCTTATTTTCAAATATGCTACTTAAATGACCCATCCTTAATTGTGAGGGTAATTAAGTGAGTTATTCTTATCATTTCTCTTTGTTTCAACAATAAAGATTTATCCTACTCCTTGTTACTCTCTCATTTTCTGATAAAACACATTTTTGAAGCCATGAGAGGAGTTCTATTCCTATCCTGGTTTCTAGCTTACTTCTTGCCAGTGGTATCAGCCTTAGAAAACCCAACACCTACAACTGACTGGTACAACTCTTCTCCAGATGACACCCACCAAAAGGAATCCCTTGCCCATGGATGGTTCAAATACCCTTCTGGACATTGGGGATGTAAATTACATTATGGTTGTTTGTTTACTACACCGCCTACTGAACCATTTCTGGTTAGACTTTATGCCTCCTTTTACCTCTTGATGTATTTGGTGGGTTACTATCTACTTGGTTGTTTCAGTTCTATGCTCAGAAGATTTGCTTACCTAGGACACCTTGGACATCTTGCAATGGTCACGGTTCCTATTGGCTCGGTAATAGCAGGTTTGAATGTAGGGGCTTTGGCCCATCAGCTAGGGTGCTTATTCCCTGCCAAGTGGGTCCCTGACAATGGCAATCATACCTATCAACTTGAAGATGCCCAAGGGAATACCAAAAAGCTTAACCTCAATTTCTTGCGTCCCTGCTGTGCCATCCCCATACAAAGGCTGTTTGTGTGGACCTTCCGCAGACTCCGGTTTTGATGTCTGACAACAAGCAGGGGACAAAGGGGGGGTGTTGCAACCAAGTTTCCAGACTTGCCTGCTAACGTATCTTACAATACACAGGGGGCGCTTGATGAGTTGCCCCTTGACGTATCTAACAACATGAACCAATCTGATGGCAATATTGAATGGCAGGTACTCTGTCCTAATTAGGAGCACTACCAATTCAATCTTCTGATCCCCGCACAAGTTATTCCTTGGCTCCAAACCTTACATGGAACTTCCCACTATGCCACCCCCTTGTGCCTTTCCCCATGTGGTATATTAATCACAATATTTTACTATAAACAATACCTCATTCTTATTATTTTGTCCTTTCTATTGGACTGTTGTCTTCCCCAATTCCAAATACTGAATCCTCATTGGTACAGTTGAAAAAGAAAAGCGTCTGCAAAAGACATTTGTCCCCATCCAAAACAGACATGAGGTTGACAACAAATTTTTGGTCATGAACATTGACAAAAGTAAACTACACCCAGAGAAAGTAGGCCTGGCAATAATCCTAAAGGTAAAAAAACAACGCTTACCTTGTGCAAGGACTTGGGAAGTGTAAACAAGACAAGGCCCTCCACCATAATTGCCTGAGACCCTGCAAGGCAAGACAGAAACAATGTGAGACTGTCCTACCTGCACAGAACAACAGTTAGTCTAGTATGGCGTCCAGGCTCCCAACAACCTCCCCTGACAACCTGTCCCCAGAGGAGGCCAATCTTCAGCTGGGGGGTGTTGAAACAGCAGGATTGAACTGGCAGCAAGGTTCCAGGTAAGCAGGTTTGTGACCCACAATCTGATTACCAAGTCACTTGAAGCCAGACTAGGAAGTTGACTTGAATTTCCAAATCCAACAACATGAATAAATGATGATCTCTTACAATGGATACCTTGTTTTGGCGCTTGACTCATTACCAGGATCAAACCACCCCCTTCATCATCCCACTGTGTGATCAACACAATTGTTGCAACAAAACAATAAGGATTCAGTATTTGAATTAGGGAAGACAACAGACCAATAGAAAGGACAGGAATAATAAGGATAAGTATTGTTTATTATAGAATACTGCAATTAATATACTATATGGGGAAAGCCACCCAGCCACAAGGGGTGGCATGGTGGCATGTTTTATGTAAAGATTGGAGCCAAGGAATAACTTTTGCTGGATCAGCAGGTCAAATTGGCAGCACTTCTAATTAGGAGAAAGTGCCCACCGTTGGACATTGCCATCAGATTGGTCCATGTTGTTAGATACGTCAAGGGGTGTTGTGTTCTGAGGCGCGGCACAGACACATAACAGGGAATCCTAACCTTAGGATTGGATTTGTACTAAGTCTTGGTTAGACAACAGGGAAGGCTATACAATTACCTTGCGGCCCTGGAAGAATAATCTCTACTAGTTGTGGCTAGAGAGAGGCGTGAAAGTACTGGACAACACAAAGACAAAAATGTGAATAGAACTTAATTTTATTGGTGAATTAGGAAAAGGAATATATAGTGGCTGTTGATATCACAAACACTACCAGGACGGTAGGATCACTTGCCACAAGCATGAGTGGGGTGAGTGAGATGCGCAGAGTCAAGAAACCAAACAATTATATTTCCTGATTCAGTCATCAACTCATTTCAAGAGGCAAAAGCAAAAGTGAGAGATTTGTCTTTGAAATGACCCACCAAAGGCAAAATCAACACATGGTGAATAGCGGTATTCCCAATATTGCCCTCCCCTAGATTGGCCTTAGGGGGGCAGTACTTGCAGAGGAACTTGGCATTCACCCAAGCAAAGGAACAACCACTGGAGAGGAGCTTTACGGTGTATTCAGCCCCTTGTTTAAAGGTCACTTCCAAAGGGCCAATCCACAGAGTGTCCAATTTATGGGCGCGCCCACCCACTCTGTGTTGGTAGTAAAGAACACAGTCACCAAAAAATTCAGGTAAGGGGAGCGTCCAGCATTATTGGGAGAAAGCTCAAGCATCTTAGTTTTGTATGCAGAAGTGTAGGCAGTGGCCTGTATATCAATTGTGCAGTTGACTAGATCCTTGATGTGGTTGTCAGGATTCATGGCCTTATTAGAGGAAAGCAGGGGGCCCCCAAGAGCAATGGGTTAGTAGCCTCTTGCCCATACAGCATAGCAAAGGGGGAGTACCAAGTGACACAATGTTTTCTAAGGCCATACACAAAGAGAGCAGCAGGTAAGTATAGGTCCCAGTTGGCAACGTCAGAGTAGGTGAGCTTCCTCATGATAGAGACCAGTGTTGAATTTTCACGCTCACCTGCCCCATTGGTAGAAGGGTTTTAGGGGGCAGAGAAAGACTGGTGAGACCCCAAAGCTTTGACAACAGAGGTTACCATATTGGCATTGAAGTTAGTCCCATTATCTGAGAGCAACAATTGAGGACATCCATGGCAGTAGAAAACATCTTGTAACAGGAAGGCAGCAGTTTTCTTAGCCGTGATGTACTTTGTAGGGCAAACTTCTACCTACTTGCTGAAGTGAGCAACAGCAATCAGGATAAAGCAACACCCAGAAAGTGAGCGGGAAGAGGACCTACTGTGTCAATGCTGACAGTATGAAAAGCGTGTTGAGGGGGAACTAATTTGAATTTGTGGGCAGCAGCTCAAGGCCTTTGCAGCTGGCAGTTGTGGCAGCTAGCTATGACGTCTGGGATCAGCAGGCAAAGGGTTTCCCAGAAGTAATTCTTCTGGTGCCAGTAAAAAGTCTTAGCAATGCCTCCATGCCCAGTCTCTTTATGAGCTTGTGACACCAACAAGAGGCAAAGACTGGGTTGTACATAAGGCAGATATTGATCTTGTACTTTCTTGAAGAGCTGATTGTCACGTATGAGGGTACCTTTAGATAGCTTGGATAAGGCCAGTTGTACCTCTTCTGTCTCACTTTCCCACAAAGACGGGTATCCAATTAGTTTAACAACCAGTCAGCCTCTGCAGGATGGAAAGCGAGAATGGGCATTCTGGATAGCCCATCAGCGTTCTGATGTTGAATCCCAGGGCAATGGAGCACTGTGAAGCCGTAACCTTGCAGACGTAGGACCCATCTAGCTAGGCGCCCTTCTGGATCCTTAAGTTGTTATAACCATTTAAGCAAAGCGTAGTCAGTGACAACTGTGAAATGGGTACCATACATGTAGTGGCAGAATTGCTTGACTGCATGCAACATGGCAAGACACTTCTTCTCTGTGACACTATAATTCTTCTCATGCTTGTTTAGCACACGGGCAGTGCAAGCCACAGGATGGTCTACACCCTCATTGTCTAGTTGGGCCAGAATATCCCCAATAGCAAGATTGCTAGCGTCAGTGTATAGGATTAACTCCTTATCATAGTCAGCATACACTTGGATTGGCACCTCTTTGAGTTTTTTCTTAAGGGTTTCAAAGGCTTGCTTCTGACTGGCGGTCCATTCAAAAGGGACATTATGTAACAGCTGGACTAGAGGCTCATTAGTATTGGCAAAGTCAGGAATAAACTGTCTGTAGTAGCCCATCATCCCTGAAAGACTTGTACCTCTCGCAGGTTGATAGGCAGAAGCATTTTGTTGATGGCTTCAAGCTTCTTAGTCATTGGGCAAATCCCTGTCTGGGTTACTTTATGGCCCAAGAATTCAAGACGCTCTTTGAAGAAAGTGCACTTGGAAGGTTTTAGTTTGAGGCCAGCTTCTTGAATCTTTATGAACACCTCTTTGAGGTGAGCCAGGTGATTGGTGAAGGTAGCGCTGAAAACCTTTATATCATCTAAGTATACTAGGACACATGTCAGCTTCAAGTCACAGAGGATGGAGTCCATGGCCCTTTGGAAGGTGACTGGGGCATTACAGAGTCCCTGCGGCATGCAAGTAGGCTTAAACAGCCCTTCAGATGTAATGAGCGCAACTTTTTGGCAATCCTTGGGCAATAGATCAACTTGCCAGTATCCAGATGCCAGATCCATTGCAGAGAAAAACTTAGAGCCTCCAAGACGTCAGAGAGCATCATCAATACGTGGCAAGGGATATGAGTCCTTCTTGGTCAAAGAATTCAATTGGTGGTAGTCCATCACAATACAATGACCTCCATCTTTCTTCTTTAGGATGAATAGTGGGGATGCCCAAGGACTTTGGGAAGGGGCCAGCAGCCCAGCGTCTAACAGTTGCTTGAGCTCTTTAGATAAATGGGTGTCCTCTACACAACTGCAGCAATATGGTCTAGCACAGAAGGGAGGATCATTGCCAGTGTCAATCTGATGGATAACGCCTTTGGCTAACTCATAGTTGGTACTGGCCTTAGCATAGATGTTGTAAAATTGGTCTAGGAAATCTAGCACCTCTTTCTGTTGAACTGGGGACAGCTGTGGGAAGTCTTGTGCAGTGAACAAGGATAATACTTGAGGCTCATCTTCAGGTAGGTCAAAATCCTGAAATGTGCCAAAGGGATGAAGAGACAGGACATCAGGAGCGCTCAACAACTTGCCATATCCAACAACCTGCCCCCTAGACACAGTCATAGGGATTGCAGTCAGGTTGGCTACCAACAATTGAACAGGGTCTTTATGAGAGATATCTAGGATTCCAGGACAGAGATAAGGTTTGTTGCGCCCTAATGAGGGGGGAGAGTACAAATCCAAGAAGGTTTGTTCAGGTAGTTCATATGATATCTGGGAGTCCAGGATGGCCTGGGAGCCAGGTGAGATGGTGACAGCAGACGTGGCTAGGAGAGGGATCCCCTCAGATGCAGGAAAAGCCATGGGTGGACATTTCATGTTGGAGGAGTGAGTGCAATATTTGAGGTTGAAACCCCCAGTGGGATACTCCAAGGCACATGTCTTGAGCTGTTTCCCGGGAACTTTAACCGGCTCTTCAAAGATCATAGGGACTTTGTATCCCAGAATAGAGAGGTAACCATCTTTTAAGTTGATTATCCCATTATATTCCCTAAGGAACTGAGTGCCAACTAAGATATTGCAACTCTCATTTTCCAAGACAACTGCTGGCGCAGCTAGGAGAAGCTTGCCAAACCGCATGGGTAGAGCAGAGTACGCCCCTATGGTGTGGGTCATAGATAGTCTAGCTGTGCCATACAACTGGTGATAATTAAGGTCAGGGGCAAGTTTGAGTTTCTTCACAAGTTTGGAGGAGACAACTTTGACTGGCAAGCCAGTGTCTAAAACGGCCTTGATCTTCACTTTTTGAATGGATATCTCTACTCAAGTGGTAGTGCAACCAAAGGGTGGAAGGGCAGCCAATATATCTTGAGCCTCTGCTAGTTCCTTATCCCACTTCTCAATCATGCATCTTAATCCTGGGAACTCCTTATAAACAGTTTGGAGAGGGAGCAAAACAGATACATTCTTGAAGACAGCGTCAGCAACCTTGGCAGCTTCTTCTGACAACTCCACTAGCATAGGGGACCTCTTAGCTTGAGTGAGGTAAGGGCAAGAGACAACTTCTTTGGCTTCAGGCAAAGGCTTAGCGGTAGTTGTAGTCTTTCCTGATTGCAATTTATAGGGGACTGTAATAGTTTTGGGAACAGCCAGAACAGAGTACCCATATGAATTGGTGTCACCTGTATCAGAGTCATCCAGGTCAGAGTTGTCAGAGATATTGTGGAATAATAGGAGGATAGGAGGAGCCTCATTATCAGAAGACTTGGAGTCAGATATAGAGGGAGGGATTGAAAGAGGCTGGGAAGAATTTTCAACCAAGAGTGTCTCTGCCTCTAGGTTGACTGCTCTTTTCCCGCCTGCTCTTTTGGATCAGCTCCTTCAACCCGTGGGTTGGTGCAGACTCAAGAATGGTGACCTATCTGACCACAGTTGTGGCAACCTTGGCGTCAAGGAGGATTTTGCAAGTTCATGGTAAGAATGCAAGAACCACGGGAAGACAAACCAGAGTTAGAAGCAGCTCAACTTTCCCTAACAACTTCTCCAGAATGGGTAAGGTGTATGTCCTGCAACAGCGTCTTTATGCTCTTCATAGAGGAAAGCATAGCTTTATGGGCTTTGAAGTGAAGACACAGAGGCTGGTTAACTTTGAGGGCTTGAGTGCAAGCCATGTAAGCTTCATGGGCTGTCAATTATCTGCTCATTATCAGTTTCTGTCCTTCCACGTAGAATCTGTCTGCAAACTCAGCTAGCGTCTCTTTAGGCTTAAAAGCAATGTTCATAAAAGTGTCCTTTTTTACTTCCAGGCTAAGGTCACCATCAAAATTGTCAATCAGAAGCTGCTTCATATCTTCCCACGTCTCAATGGTGGGTAGTTCAGGAACCACCACCTCCTGGCAAGTTGGGTGTAGACAGGTCAAAATATGTTCCTTCTTAACCTCATCTGATGCTTATCTCATGGCAGTTTCATAGATAGTTAGGAAAGCTACAATGGTCAAGGGTTTGGGATCAAAGACTTGCTTAAAGGTAGGTTTGAAGCATGCTTTGGGAGTTGGACCACCATTGTTGCTATTGAGTACGTTTATACACGGGGAAAATTCTGCTTTGGATTTAGAGGGGGGCTGTCTAGCCCACAGCTGACAAACACTATCTTCAAGGGTAGTCAGGGTCCCAACAGTGTGGGCACCCGTATTGATAGCTTGAGTGGTTTGTCTTTCAGTAATATCTAGGTGTTGACCTTGGGAGGTCACTACTGTGGAGAGCTCAGCCAGCCAAGAGGTAAGGAATGGCTTCACTGAGAGGCAAAGAGAAAACCTGTTGTTCACAGAGTCAATCAACTCACTCATCTCTTGTACATCTCTATCCAGATCAGTATGATCCCGCTTCAAATGATCCACCTTGTTAGCTAGGGCAATTAGTTCCCTAAAGCATTGGATTTGAGGGGCTCCTGGTAAGCCAGGGCAGTAACCATCTTTGTCAACAACCCCAACTGGACTAGCAACAGTTACCATTATCTTGTGTAAGGCAGCAAGTTCTTGCTGTAGCTCAGCAACTTGAGCAGTCAACTCAAGCACCTGGGGGTCAGGTTGAGGAGCCTCAGTAAGACGTCTTTGACTGCAAGTAGTTGTATGTAGCTCTTGAATAGCATCCCATATTTTCTGCTCTCTATCCACCAAGTCATCAGAAGGGAGAGAGGGCAGAACATCTGGCTTGGGTGTAGATAATTCATTCACTTGACTCTGGAGTTTGTCTATAGCAGCGGCAGTGGCAGCTCTCTCTTGACCAAACGCTGTACTGAGTTCATTAAGGCTGTTAGCAGCAAAGTCTGTTACCTTTTGTAGTTGCTTGAATGATTACATGCTGAATGCATTGAGCTGCTGCACAAGTCATTTTAAGTTGGAGAGATAAGCATTTAAAGTGGAATCTACTTGAGTTTGCCAGGGTTATTCCAGCTGTTGAAACTTGTTTAGACGCTCCCTGACATATTTGGGGATGAACTGGCGCATTTGTTTGATAGAATTAACCAAACGGGTCTGGGAGGTTACAGAGTTGCGCTGATTGTCAGATACCAAGGGGAAAAAGGGAATGGATCCACTTTTGGTAGGCAGCAAACTGATCCCAGTGATGAGTAACTGCTGCTTGTAGAGACAAGATTTCTTGGACTTGGAGCCCCAACATCATCTGATGGTGGGCCAAGGCAGGCTGCACAAAGGACAATAGTAAGTGCTCAGCGGAGCCAGCCACTGAGAGGAGATGCTGTGGAAATTGAGGAGCCACAATTAATTTGTAGTATTCAGCCCAACTAAACTGCAGCTGAAGGCAAGGGATAGCTCCTTCACGGGCTATCCCAAGGGCTACTGACATGACTTGTTCTAAGTTAGGGGTACCCATGGGTAAGCAACTAGGCGGGGACCATTCCCAAGGTTCAGTACAGTAGGAATAATAGGTAAGTTGGCAATATCTTCCTCAATAGGAGGGCTAGTAATTTCAGGTGAAGTTGGCTCTTGTATAGGCGGAGGCAAAGGACCTGAAAATGTGGATGCAAAAGGGATAACTGAGGGGCTTACAGCCCCTGTAGTGAGCACCATTTTTGTCGTATTCTGAGGCATGGCACAGACACACAACAGGGAATCCTAACCTTAGGATTAGATTTGTACTAAGTCTTGGTTAGACAACAGGGAAGGCTATACAATTACCTTGCGGCCCTGGAAGAATAATCTCTACTAGTTGTGGCTAGAGAGAGGCGTGGAAGTACTGGATAACACAAAGACAAAAATGTGAATAGAACTTACCTTATTGGTGAATTAGGAAAAGGAATATATAGTGGTTGTTGATATCACAAAACACTACCAGAACAGTAGGATCACTTGCCACAAGCATGAGTGGGGAAAGTGAGATGTGCAGAGTCAAGAAACCAAACAATTGTATTTCCTGATTCAGTCATCAACTCATTTTGAGAGTCAAAAGCAAAAGTGAGAGATTTGTCTTTGAAATGGCCCACCAAAGGAGAACTTGACACATGGTGAATAGCGGTATTCATGACAAGGGGTGACTCATTAAGCGCCCCTGTGTATTGTAAGATACGTTGGCAGGCAAGTCTGAAAACTTGATTGCAACACCCCCTTGCCCCCTGCTTGTTGTCAGACACCAGGATTAGAGTTTGCAGGAGATCTGGGAAGGTCTGCACAAACAACCTTTGTGTGGGGATGGCACAGCAGGGGCGCAAGCAATTGTGGTGAAGCTTTTTGGTGTTCCCTTGGGCGTCTTCCAGCTGATAGGTGTGGTTGTCATAGACTGTGGCTATCTTGAAGGGCCTCAAGTGATTGGGTTCTAATTTAGCTGAATTGGGGTTGAGGGCGTAAACAGGGTCACCTACAGCGTATCTGGCCTCAAGGTGTCTTGTCCCTCCCTCAATTTGCTTGTGTTTGATGTCTCAGGCCTTGGCGCACCACTGGCTCAGGGAAGGGGTAGGCAATAAGGGGAGTTTTGCAGAAAACGTGGATTGTAATCTCCCTTGTTCTACTCCTGCCAAACCATCAGGTGTCCCAAAGGCCAAGGTGCTGGGGCTGAAACCAGTGCCCCTGTTGATCCTTGCTTGTAGGATGAGCAGAGAGGTGGGCAGATGTTTGGTTCACATAGTATTAGGATGTTCCTGTGAGAGTTTGGCAATCAGCTGGACCAGGGAAAGATTCAATTGCTCTACGTGCCCATTGGCTTGCAGATGGTATGGAGTTATGTCTATTTGTTGTAGGGAATTTTTGGTGCAGTACGCCTTCATGACATATCCCACAAGCTTGGGACCCCCATCTGTAATGAGGCGTTTGGGTCATCCAAAATGGGCCACAATTTCCTTGCCAATGAAGCAAGTGATGGTTGTGGCAGCGTGGTTGGTAGTCGTCCACACTACTGGCCAGCAGGTGAATTAGTCAATGGCTGTGATGATATATTTCTTCCCAAGTCTGTCACTGGGGAGAGGTCCAACAATGTCAAGGTCCCACTGCTCAAAGGACTCCATGGCCTTAATGGGTAGGACAGACTTGGGGGTGCAGGCTTTGATGTGTTCTTCTCACACAACACACATGTCTTGAGGAGATTCAAGATGTCTTGGCACATACACAGCCACCAAACCTTATGTTTCATGATTTCAAAGAGGTTGCATCTTCTGATGTGACCCAAGGTACAGTGATAATGCAGTATTGTGTTGCCTTGTTGTGTGGTGAGAATGTAAGGCATCTTCTCATCTGCCTCCGCCCAGAGGCAGACATTGCCCTCATATGTAGTGAACTGACTTTCATTGTCCTTCAGTTTGTAGATGATTGCCAAATTAAGGCCTTCATAGTGGGTTGCTTCAGGGCAGAGATAAAGCATTAGCCAATTGGGGTCCAAACCATTGTCCCCGGTGATAGACACCATGTAGAGCCTTGAGAGGGCATCTGCTGTGACAAGCTCTTTCCCAGGCTTTTACTCAATACACAACTGGTAAAGAGATAGACACTTGACCCAGCCTGCCTGGCGGTGTGTCAAGTGGGACTGCATGTTGAAATATTGGAGTGACTTGTGGTCTGTCAGGACACGGGATGGAAAGGTGGTCCCTTCCAAGTAACAGTACCACTTCTTGACACAGTGCGCAATTGCTGCTAACTCCTTGTCATGAATTGGGTAATGTTTTTTTGAATCAGTGAGCTTCCTGGATTTTATGCCACAGGAGGAAGACACCCTTGTCAGTTTCTACCCGTAACACGCCCCCTATGGCCCTGTCAGAGGCATCAGTCTTGAGTTTGTATTGGTGGTTTCAATTGGTAAACTGTAATATGGGTGTAGTTGTAAGTCTCTGCTTCAACTTCTCAAAGGATTGATCTCTGGCAGGGGTCCAATGGAAGTGCTGTTTAGTGTTTAGGAGCTTGGTGAGAGGTGCAATTAGTTCCCTGCAATTGGGATTAAACTTGTGCATGTAGGCAACCATGCCTAAGAAGGTACACACCTGATCAACATTGGTGGGGAGTGGCATTCTGATGATTGCCTTGATTTTGGCAGAATCAGGTTTTATCCCTTGGGAAGAGATGGTGTGCCCAAGAAACAAGAGCTCTGACTTGAGAAATTCACATTTGGAAGGCTTAGCCTTCAACTGGTTTTTCCAAAGGGTGTCAAGGACAGCACAGAGGTGTTGGAGATGTGTTGTTTGATCTTAACTGAAGACAATAATGTTGGCAAGATAAACAACAACACACTTTCCAATCAATTCCTCAAATGCTTTGTTCATTAACATGGCAAAGGTGGAAGGAGTGTTAGTCATTACAAAGTTCATGACCTGGCACTCAAACAATCTTTAGCGTGTTTGGAAGGCAGTTTTTGCTTCATCTCCTGGTGCAATGCAGACTGTTTGAACCCCGCAGTGAGATCAATCTTGCTAAAGACCTTTGCACCTGCAAGTGTGTCAAACAGGCTGTCAATCAATGGCAGGGGGTATTTATTCTTAATAGTCACCTTGTTTAAGGCGCGGTAATCTGTGACTAGGTGAAGGGACCTGTCCTTCTTGGCTAAAAAGAAGACAGCAGCCCTGTATGGCAAAAGCAAGGGGCGTATGAAACCCTTATCAAGTGCTTCTACAAGGTGCTGGCAGAGGATTTCATCTTCTTTTGGCGTCAAGAAATAGAGGGGGTGCACCTTGGGAAGCAAGCCTTGTAGTTGTACAGCATGCTGGATATCCCAGAGAGGGAGGTAGCTGGTCTAGTGCTTCACTGAAAACGCTCTTATACTCCTCAAGGAGAGAGGAAAGTGCTGGTGGAGGTGAGGTATTCAAAGGAAGGGCTGCAGGTGATTCTGCGTGGATAACTTTAAATGAGCATTGTATGAAGTCTAGTTCCCCCCTTGAAATTGTATGAGCCTATTTCTGTTATTCTGACAAACACAGTATCATGTAATAACTTTCTCATTTTGACAGGATATATCTGAAAGCCCACCCCATTTCTATTGAGGGTGATCACAGACGTATCCCAGTCAATGTAAGGTTGGTTGTGGCAAAGCCAGTCAAGGCCAGCAATGAAATTGTGGCTGAGCCCTGCCATGATTAGCCCAGAGAGCTTAACCTGGATGTTCCCCATTCTCACAGAGAAGGGTAATATCTCATGGGTAATTGCCACTCTTCAGAAATCAGTCATCTGTACTGCCTTGAATCTGCTTGGATCTTGGTCTAGCTGTTGAGCGTCTGCAAACGTCTGGTCAACCATAGTGTGATTGGCCCCAATATCTACCAGGAGTTTGTGGGTGTTCCCAAGGAAACAAAAGGGGTAGGCCAAGTGAGTTACTTTATTTGGAGAGTGACTGGCTTGAAGTATGGGGTCATTTCTATGAACTTGGAAGAAGTCAAGGGCTTCAACTTTTTGAATGTTTTAGTTGCAGGGGTTCTTTGCTAGGAGGGATTGAGAGTGAGGGTCAAGTGGGGTTGTAGAACCTCTTGTAACTACAACCCCCAGGCTTTTCTCAGGTCCTCAATTTGTGCTAGCTGGAGTTCTCTCTTACAGGGGTTCTTAACCCCATTTTCTTGTTGGCGTGGCTGGCAGCAACCTACTTGGTTGTGAGCACTGCCAGATGTGAGACAAGGTTGGGGTGGTGCGTCATTGGAGCCAATGAAACCCATTGAATCCTGATCATTATCCTCCACAATGGCTTTATATCAGTCATCAATGGAAGTGCAACAACCTACAGGAACCCACTTGCAGATATGAGGTTTGAGCCCATTGACAATCAAGGTAAGGAGCATGGTGTTTCCATCAGTCACAGCTTCTGGGGTGGCAGCAAGAGCTTGCTGCCAGGCAGCAAGATATTCAGGGAAAACCCCAGTCTGTTTGATAGCTAGGAGGGGAGTCCCTACCACAATGGGCGAGAATGTCTTGCTGTAGCGGGACTTCACAGCATCCCTGAATGATGCCCAGGTGATTTCTATTTCTTGACTGGCCCAGGTGGTGAACCAAACTGTGGCAGGCCCTGTTAGGCGTCCTGAAGCAGTGGTGACCCACATAGACTCAGGTACCTGACATACACAGAGGCGGGCTTCAGTGGAGTAGAGCCAACTTACAATGTCAGCCCCTTCCACGCCACCTGCAAAGGTTTCCAACTGGAGGTTGAGCATGCGTTATGACAGGTCTGACTGGGGCAGGGTGACACTAGCATTGCGCTGCCCAAGGTGGAGTCAATTGTACACACTTGTAAGTACCAGTTGATCTTGATAGATGATGTACACATTAGGGATGTCCCTCTTGGGGATTGGCAGTAAATTTTCTTGGTGGGGAGTAGCCATATGGCCTGTACTCTGTCCTTTCTTGGGGGGATTTTTTCTTTAGGTAGGTTGTAAACCTACCGCTGCTATCACTGTTGCAACTGAACCAATGAGGATTCAGTATTTGGAATTGGGGAAGACAACAGTCCAATAGAAAGGACAGGAATAATAAGAATATGGTATTGTTTATTATAGAATACTGCAATTAATATACTATATGGGGAAAGCCACTGGGCCACAAGGGGTGGCATGTTCCATGTAAGGATTGGAGCCATGGAATAACTTGTGCGGGATCAGCAGGTCAAATTGGTAGTGCTCTTAATTAGGAGAAAGTGCCCACAGTTTGAAATTGCCATCAGATTGGTCCATGTTTTTAGACATGTCAAGGGGTGACTTGTTGAGCGCCCCCTGTGTATTGTGAGATATGTTGACAGACAAGTCTGGAAACTTGGTTGCAACAGAATCATGTTCATGTTATCCATGACTCACACTAACTATATAATCATTATCTCTCAATAAAGAATGCTATCTAGTTTCTAAATAATCTTCCCCTTTTATCTCTGCTAAAAAAGAACAGTTACAACAGAGCTACTTTCAGCAGAAGTCAGGCTTTTTAATATAACCAGTCTAGAAAACATGTTTGCTTCAAACTTTTTTGATCTTTTTTTCTTGATTACTCTTTAAAAAAGAGAACTATGATTGGTCTCTGTCAGAAAAAGAGTGAAGAACAAAATATTCTGGTGTTCAAACAGTCCTTGATTCTGAAACCCAGCCATAGCCAAGCTTCTGCAGAGATTCAATATGTTATTATATATGTCAGAGACCTAATCATAGACATCTGTTAAAGAATTTCATAAATTTGGCTTATTTTTGATATATTTTTGTATTTTAAGAAACAGTTGTGAAGTTTTTTGGCATTAATTTGGCATCATATTATTTACTACAGGATTTTTGTCATGAATGATAAACTCTTGTTAACAATGCTCATGAAAGAATCTTAGCTACAGGATTCAAACCCTGACACCCTGCGGGCCGCCAGCCTGCGTTTTTCTGGGCTCAAACCAGAGCCAAATCTGTCTTTGGTGAAACTCCTGATGCCCATCAATATAGAGTTGTCAGCACCTATGCCTCTCCTGAAAAAGGAGTCTGTTAGTCCCGCCAATGGGAGCTCAGGCTTGGCCAATGATCCAAAGATAACTGGGGCCACCGCGGCTGGGGAATAGAAAAAACTTCCCGTGGAATGTGGGCTGCCCAAGGATGACCAACCCTGCAACCCAAAATGGAAATTTCATTCTTCTAAGTTTGAGCCAGCCAATGAAATATCTCCCACAATGGTTGCCACTGAGGGTTGCAAACCCCTGGTAGACAGTATCACCTGGCCCAAGGAAAATTACAAAAGTTTTCCCATGGTAGTTGGGCATACTTATACTGTCAGGAACCCATCCGCTTGGAAACATACCACTCAAAAGGTGTATGGTCGCAGATGGATTCAACCCTGTTATTAGCAAACCAATTGGAACAGAGACCATCCCCATGTGGAACAATTCTCCAATAAGACGGTATTGACCCAAAAAGGGATTAAATCTTCCCAACATGAAGTAAGCTCCAAGATAACTTAGAAGGAAAACAGAAGCCAAGGGATAAAATACAGAAGGAGTGGGTGGACTGGCCCCCATGACCTGTGGTTCTTCTGTGATGGGGGGATTTGGTGACAGTGGAGTGGCGGTGTACCATACACCTGGTACCACTCGGCGCCACAACTTGTCCAAGTAATTGGGAGGAGGTGAACCAGAATCTGCTCTGGTTCCAAAAGATAGGCTTGAAGTAAGGGACTGGACAAGGAGCAACCAAACCAACCATTTTTACCCAAATGGTCCTCATTGGGATGACTTGGGTAGCATCATGGTGTTTGATTTCAGGATTTGGAGAGCAGGCAAAAGAATAAATCAACTAGGTAAGTAAATTGACTTTATTAACTGAACAATCAAACACCCTGACAAATGGAGCCTTTTTATAGACTGCCAAGTGCTGTTTTAAATGATAGTTTTCAATGGGAATTGGAGAATATTGGGGAAATTTGGGGAGGAAAACTTGGCAGGGGGAGCTTTGACTTAAATTTAAAAAAGATTATTTTTAAAATTATCTAGCCCCTGCTGAGGCTTTCCAAACAGCTGGGTGTCATTTACCCCAGCTGTTGGAGAACCAACAGTTTGGGGAAGGCTTCTGGTGTGCAGATGCACACCAGGAGAGGATAAACACTTACTTACTTGATTTAAATCAAGTACAGAGCTTAATGGTCTCTTAACGTTATTATTGTTTGAAGTGTAATCAAATTTGAAAGCTCCAGGACCTGTCACAACATCTGATTGGCTACAGGCAGTCATTTTGCGTATTGGTAAAGGTAAGTTCAAACTCAAAATACTAATGTTATCTAGGGGATCCATAGACAACCAAGAGGACCCGGGTTCAATCCCCGTGTTGGCCCAGGGAGTGGCCTCTGGACTTGATTACAGGGAAATCAAAGGTAATTGAGGACATATATTACATACTAATAATTCATTTCTAGGACTTGAAAAACAGTCCAATTTAGGAGAAGGGTTTTCAGACCCTGGATTTTCCAAGATTTTCTTGTTTTTATTAGGAAAGATAGCAAAGGCATTCCTGACATATACCCTGGGCCACCAGGAAGTTGCACATACCATTCTTGAAATAAAGTGATGTGAACCTTTGGCTCAACCAGGTCATCTTATATTTGATTTTAGCTCTCTTTTATTTACAGTCTAACCTCTGCAGCGCTATCCCTTACGTCCAACAACCCCAGGAAACCACAGACTGTCCGACTGAGCTATATTATCCACCTGGAGCACCCTTTGGCCCAGTACATTTAACAGAATATCCTCCTAACCCGATATATTCAGAGTTCACTCTAGAAGAAATCCTGATTTACGACCCTGAAGCCAGAACTCAAGAGACTGAGATTATTGGCAGAGAAGGAGCCTGGATCACCGTGCTCCCACTGATATTCCAAGATAAATATAACTACCTGTCAGTCTACCAAGTTCCAATGACCCTGCCCCTCACCCTGTGTCATGACCGCCTGCAGAAATCTGTGGTTGCCAGTGGGTCCACTTCAACACAGCTATTTGGAGTAATGTACATCATCCTTACTGGGCTCGTGGATTCCATGGTCCCTTCCAACAGGCCTTGGGCCATCCTAGGCAAATCCTTATCCTATATTGTAAAGCTAGCTTCTATCCTATGGTGGACCCTACCCTCTGGGCCTGTGGGCTGTCCACCCCCAAGTTCTCAGGAACCCCTCACGGGATGGATCCCTGACACTTTTAGCTTTTTGACTATTTTAGCAGTTTTTTGACTTAAGTGACTACCTTAAAGTGATGGACGTCATATATGAAGATGTTGCTCTTTATTATCTGGTGTAACTTTTTGCTGATTAGCCAGATTCTGGCAATCATTTTTGGTAGCTAGTCTCTGAATATGCTGGCTCAAAGCAACACAATAATTGATTACACTCCAACTTATTGAGAAGACATGCCACAGTTGGCCAAAAACATTTACTAGTTGATCAACCTGATTGTTAAACTGGCTGAGTATTTATTTACTATGCAATGAGCAATAAATATTGAATCATATAGTTTTAATTCAACAGCCTGTACAGTTGTAAATCTGGTATTTAGTCAACTAATCAGGTTTTAATTAGCTAACTGGAGTTCTGTGGGAAAGCTGGTGAGCTCTATCAACTCCAACTTATGTATAGAGACCAGGTACTGTAGATGTTTTATTGCAGGGTAAAAAATTTGGTGAGAACATCCTCAATCATGTCCTTTTTTATTATTAAGCTTTCTAGTTAGGTACAGCTAGCATTCTGATACCTATTAAAGACATTATAAAAGATACTGCAGTTTTCATTGATTTAGAGGAGGTTGTATTTAGCATCTTTCCCAGAATTATTGAGGATACAATAATCCTGTTAAAGTGCCTTTAAGGAGCAAGAACTTACTTTATGATATGACTCTTGAGAGTTCTGGCAATGTCAGTCTCAGATATGTCCAGGTGAATCATATTTGTTGGTAAAGCAGGAGCTTGATATGAAGTCATTAAAAGGTGGAAGTACTTGTCTATCTTTGTATTGATAGTCTTTTATGCAGTACTCTCATACTTATCAACAATGCTAGGATTTTGGGGTGATAAGACAGCGCCTTGTCTTAACACTAATGTAAGTTCATGTTTACAGTGGAAATTATTATTAAGATTTAGGGTATTGAAGATTTATTAGGTTTGTTATTAAATTGTTGGAAGATATCTAAAGAGAATTTTGATAAGGACAGAATATGTATGGCATATATGTGCTTTCTATTAGTGATGATAGTGAATAGTGATAGATGATTGTTAGTCTTGCAGTCTCTGAAGCAATTAGAGGGGAAATTTGTTTATTCAACAAAAAAGACACTAGCAGTTTTAGGAAGAGGTCCTTGAAAGAATCCTGGAAGAAGTAACAATCAGCTTTCTTATTTAATTGACATTACTAAAAAATATTTTTCACAATAATGTGATTTGATTAGAATTATCTGCCTTTCAAGTCTACTTAAAAGGGCTTTTTATAGAGCAAGAGCTCTATGGCCTAACTGATGTCTGGTTGCTACTAATTTTGTAAATTTACTCCCCCATTTAGCCTTGAATAGGACAATTTTCCCCTGAGTACAAAGAAAACTGCTCAAAATCAAGCTAAACCTCTTAATTTCCTTGAGAATTTAGCTCTCACAATTGACAAGAGATTTGCACTGGTGTATTCTTCTCAGATGGCCGCCGCTGATGTACAGATTTTAGTTCCTACTTGAGAAAAATCCTGTATAAATTTGGACTACCTGTTGGCTTGGTTTTGTCCCCATTTAAACAGATGAAGTGTAATCAATCAGGTTGCGCTTCTGCTAAATCAACAAATTACAATCAAAATGGATTAAATGCTTCCCTGAACCACTCCATAGACACCAGCTAATCAGAGTTGATGCTGGAAATTATTGGAAATCCTTCCAACCCATTAGATCCCCCCTTGCAAAACAATTTCAGGCCAATCAAATTAAAGTCCTGGGTCAGATGACCTTTGAATTCAAACTATATCCTTTAAAGAAAGACAGGAGACTTTCAGTCCCCTGATTGCTCATTCTTATCCAATAAAAGTTTAACTTTTAAAAATACATATCTTAGAAATTTTGGGACTTTTTGTTGACCCTTTTATTTCTTTATAATTGTTAGTAGAAGTTTTGACTATCTCTTACCTTGTATGTTTTCCCCTGGCTTCCAGCTTCCCTTTTAAAGCTTCTATAGTTAACGTTAGTATCAACATTAAGGCTTACTGCTTTTGCTTTCAAAACATAAGATTGAACTTTAAAGTTAGTATTGATATATTTATAAATATTTACTTTAAGTTTGAAATCTTAAACTTTTGCTCTGCCTTTGTCCTAAGTTAGAGTTAACATGCTGTATAGGTCATCCCTCCTATTCTGGCCACCAATTTCATGAATGACAGTTCTTCTAAAATGAGTGGAAAACTTCAATTATGAGAACCAAACTTGGGACCTGATACTGATGATTGTGAGGATCCTGAGAACCCTTGGGCCCTCCACCTGTGTTTTTTGCGGCTAGCCAATGAAAGAGCTGGAACAAGCTGCAATTTGAACCTGGTTAATCAGGGAAATTTGCAGGTCTGCCAGGCCACAGATTTTCAAAGTATGGAGGAACGTCATAGGACAGTGATTAATCTGGGCCAGTCTAGATTGCTAGAAGCACTGAATCAACATGCTGCCACTCTTATATTGACTGATGAGTCATCTGGGGAGGTATTTACTACTCAGCTTGATAAGTTAAAGTCTCAAGGAAACTCAGATGATAGGTTAAAAGTCCAGGCCGCCGGGCCACATGATTTTCACACTTCTGATGACCTTGAAGTAATTCCTGGAGATGTTCAGACCATGGGACCAGGGTTGACCTAGATTGGGGTTTCTGAGGGTCATTTGGTCTAGGATGACGGGAACATCAGTGATAATTACAAAGCCATGAGTATATTATTGTTGGGCTATCATATGGAGGTCATTTCAGCAGAAGAAATGACGGGCCAAAGGATTCAGGAAGGGACCAGAGCTCTTGGGCCGGAAGAGAATGAGCAACTTAGCAATCAGGTGATGGGCTAGATTCTGAACTTAGCATTTTAAATGGTATTTAAACCCCGTAAAGTCTTGACAAAAATGTATTGCCATTTTGAAATAAAAAATAAGATTATGAGATCTTGGTTCTACCAATTTATTCCTTATTTTGTCTTGGTTGTTTTCCACATACTACTGTTCCAACAGAAAATCTTGGGAAAACAGCCCACATTTCTGAGGAAGCCTCTGAAACCCAGCCCACATTTTACCATCCTCCTGGAGCTCTCTTTGGCCCACTGCATTTCTTTGACTATCTGATTAAACCAGAATACTGGGAGTTTACTGAGAAGGAGACCCTACGCCTGAACCACCTGGCCCAACAGATAACACCACAAACAGCCTTTCACAAAGATACTCAATGCAAGCAACCAGGCCCTAATATCCGTGTGGGGTACAACTATCTGCCTGCCTACCAGACAGATATGAAAGCAACCCCAACACCCAAGCCTGACTGCCTACAACCCACCCCAGGACTGACTCCTCCCACAGCCAACCAATATGTAGGCATTGCCTGCATCACTTTGGCTGGGTTAGTTGGCATTATGGTTCCAGCTGCTGGACCCTGGGCTCTAGTAGGCCAATCAGCATCTTATATCATCAAGTTAGCATCCCTTCTATGGTGGGTTTTACCCTCTACCCAGAAGAGCAAGTTGGCAGCTGAGGCTAACAGCCTTTTTCCTGGGACGCGGTACCCTGACAACCAGAAGCAGGGTTTGAAGCCCGATTTGTGCCTTTTGATCCTGGAAAATACCCCTGGTTTGCCTGGTTTCTGCTTGTGTTCTGTTTGCCTATTCAGAAAAAACCTCTCATTTTCCTGATGCCTTTAAAGATGCTGTTTTCACTCCTCAAGTTTGTGCCTTTCACCTTGGCTACTGTGCTGGTGATGATCTGGTCTACCTCTCCAGATCTTTGGGGTTGTTTGTCTTCTTTGGCTTCCTATGTGTGATAAGATCCCACTCATTATCTGCACTTGCTCAAGGAACTTTCCAGACATGTCTAAGACCTGGTTAATACAGATGGAAACCTGGGCAAAAGTCTCACCTGTGATGACCTTGTGTTTTCTTCCCCGAATTCTGAGCATGTAGACCCCTCAGAAGCAGGCACCCCTGTGGATTCTCCTCTCTTGGAGGTTGAGTCTCTGCCCCCAAGGTGAAGTTGCCCTCTCCCAATCTTGCCCCCAGGCGCACACCTTGGCTGCTTGGTGTGATGCTTTTGATGGGTTTGGACTCATACCCCCCAATTGTCCCCCTTGTCCTCCCTCTGGACGCCCGTACAAGCAGCCATTCCAGTTCTGCACTGGATGGTATTCTGGTGGGTCTTTCTCCCAGGATGAGAGCCAACTTAGTTAGTTTAGCCCCTCTCTCTCACAAACTTTTGCTAGTCAGCCTATCATCTTTAAGCTGCTAGCTTCAACTCTCAGAGCTTTATCTTCAAACACCAATTGTGATTTGAAAGAATATGATTGTTATTCTGCTTAATTTTCTCTCTTCAGTATGGATAAATCTCTGGTGCATATTATTCAAAATGACAGAATTCATTGGCCAAGATCTTATTCTATGCTTGATAGAATCCATTTTAAACAGGATGAACTCTGTCTAACTTCTCAGTGAATTAGATGTCATTAAGCAAGGCCCTGTCCATTGATCATGGGTTTCTTCAAGAAAATTGTCTCAAATATAACTATTGGTGGTGGCAACTCTATTATTGTTGTTTTGACTCAGCTTAAAGTTTTCTTAATTATTCAAGCAGCCAATAAGAGATGATCTAAAATGGCTCAATTACTTTTTGAATAAGGAGAATTTCATATTTAGATCTGAAATGTTTTACATAATCTTAAGGGACTTAATTAACTTACAACCATATGGCTTATCACCTAGAATAAATTTTTTCTTTTTGGTGGTGCTCCATTTATTTGTGTCAGTAGGTATTGTGAAAGAGAAATGGATCAGGAAATCCTAATTAATCAGGATTTCCTGGCATATACAATTTAAGTTAGGCCTTTATATCTTTTCTGATTCTTTTACACAGTTTTGGAAACTCTGCTTGTGACCCCAGGCTGAGGTTTTAGGCATCTTCTGAACAGCATTAATATTGTTTCTCTCAATAAGCCCAAACATTGAACTGCACATCTGTATTTATTTAAAGATAGCCTGAAACTATTTTCTGGTATATAACTTCAAATTGAGTGTTTGATTGTCCAAGTTTGTTAACTAATTAACAGATTATGCTCAAATATCAAATTGCTCTATTTTCTGAGTCAGGACCCAATCTTTTCACCAATGTGCATCACTTGAATGTATTGGTTGGCTTCAAACCTTCAGATAGTTGTAACTAATGTCTAGAATAGATGTCAAGGACATTAAAGTAGCATTATGATTGTACAATAAATAGAATCTAACCAAAAGGTTTTCATAAAAATCTACATCATGTGTTCTCTGACACTAATTATCTTGAGCAGCAGTCTTGTTAGGACAGCCGGACCTTGGGTAATTTTACACAGAGTTGCTTTTTTAAACTTTAGGCAAAATTCTCAAGCTGTTTTGAAATCCCAACCCAAAGCGCTTTGCAACTTTTCTATAGGATAGCCAAATTTTTATATTTTATGTCAAAACAGCAGGGTCAACCCGCCAACAAGGTTCCAACTAAGCGGGTTTGTGACCCGCAATCTGACTTCCCAGCGACCTGTAGCCAAATGGGGAAGTCAACTCAAATTTCCAGAAATAGCAACATGAGCAATCAATGATCCCTAAGGATAGATATCTTGATTCAGCACTTGACTCAATACCTAGATCAAGCCACTCCCCTAACTATCCAACTGATTGATCATCACAATCATGTTCCTACTATCCATGAGTCACTCACACCAAATAATTCCAATATTCTAATAAAGATAATTATCTAGTCTCTAAATATTTTTCCCCTTGTAACTTTGCTAAAACAGCACAGTTAAGATATTTAGATAATTTGATCACAGATATACTCAGGCATTTCTCTTGTTTTAAACATCATATTTTAATTCAAAAGATTTTTTAATTTCAATTTCATTATAAAGGAAAAGTTTAAGTGAGAGGTTATGTCTTTTATGCCTATTATCAGCATAAATACTCTTTTGAGTTAAAGCCTTAGCCTTCATCCTTTTAAAAAATATGCTTATATTTTGATGTTTTATTTTGATATGTATCTATTCATGCCAATTTTGGTCTTTTTTATAAAATTTTACTTTTTTGAATGCTATTGATGCCTGGTTAATTATTGCCTGACTGTAGTAAGTTTTTTTAATTTGAAGGCAGTTGCCAAACAAGTATCAAGGAAGAAAAACTAAAAAAAAGCAGCATGTAAAGATAAAGCCTCAAATGTTCCCTGGGGTTATTCAGACCACTTATAAAAAAGTCATTTAGAAAAATAGATTGAATTTAGATGCTTCTCAGAGAATTAAGATGAAGTAAACACAAAAAACTTAAAGTGAACATAAATTGCTGCCGCCACTTAAATTAATGGCGATATTGTTATTTTCAAAAAAATTGAATATTTAAAAAGCGAACCAGAGGTTTTAGGGATAAAATAATATCTGGTATTTTAAAGTAAAAGACAGATGATCAAAGATGTAATTAAACATGACTAAATTATACTATACATGACCTATCATAAGTCACATTGTATTACCTAAAGCCAAGTATAGATTTAGAATATGAGTAAAAAATTAATATATGCCTTGAGAAAACTTAGGGATACTGGGTTAAACTCAAGGAGTATAAAGCTAACTTGTGAACTTGGACTGTTTGTGATGCGACATGACTTAACTGTCTCTTGCCAGCTTTGGTAAGCCTATGTCATGCTACAAATAAAATGAATCTATTGGTTGGAGTACGCCAAGGGTGATCTAGGATTTCTGATTAATCAACCTCCCCCAGCAAGCCACTTTCAGAGCCAGCAAAAGGTTAATATAGCGAGAATCAAGTTTCTTAACTAATCATATTTTTATTTGGGTAATCTGATACTCTTTTCTCATTCACCAAACATGTCGGCTTGTAGATTTAAATATTCACTTTTGTATTTTGAATCGTTCTTCTCTAACTAGATTTGTATGGTTACATTTTTATTATTATTTTCTACAAAATAGTGCACATGTTAGTCATCTTGGTTTGTTTTTTGAATCAAATTTAGTTGTCTTCATGGGGCGAAAAGAGCAATTGACTAAAAAGAGCTTAGAATATCTTCTCATCTACCTCAAACCATAAAAACGCGATAAACGATAGCAATGTTGGACCTATTCACGGTATTTTCAAAGGGAGGAGTTGTTCTCTATTCCAAATCCTCTATTTCCATGCGCCCATCAGCAGTAGATGGGTTAGTCGCCAACTATTTTGTAGAAGCAAGACTGGGAGAAACAACTGCTCTGATTGGCAACCAAAAGTTTCACTGGACTTTTTCCAACGAGCTAGATCTGGTATTTGTTGTCCGTTTCCAAACAATTTTCATCTAATTTAAGGCTTTAGGTCGTATACCAAAAGATCCTCCAATTGAATTATGTAGAAGAACTTTTGACGCGTCTACGCGACTTGTTTTGTTCTCTATATCGTACTCAGATAGCTGAGTATTTTTCGATCGATAATAAGTTGGAGCAAACATCTTGTGGTCTGAATATCTTTGATTTTGATGGAAAATATGAATCAACCTTAAAGGCCATAGAAACGAAATATTCTGCACAGGTATGCTACATTCGGTTTCGCCTTGCTAAGTTCTTTAACTTAGTCGAAATCCAAAGGACCAAGGAGATTTGAAGAAACAAAAAAGTATCAAAATTCACTTGAAGCAGCCAAAAAGACATTAGGTATTTAACTAGATGTTCTGTATTAAAACAACCTAGAAATGCCTGGCTCTTCCCTCGAGGAGAGTGCCGGAGAATCTACGCTCAAAGGGTCAAAAGGCAAGTCTAAAGGAAAAGGAAAATCTAAGGCATCTAAGGATGAAAAGCCTGAATCTAAAGAGTATTAATTTTTGGAAGTCATTCACTTATTTTTAAAGCGAAAAGAAAAAGGGCCGAGTTTGGGAAGGAAAAGTCACATCCTCTAAACTTAAAGCTTTGGATTACAGCGACGTCACGGAAGATGATGATACATCTCTTCTTGAGACTTTAGTAAGCACAGTAGGGTATTCTATCTAAGCCATTAGGTTAATGAAGATGAAAAAGGAGTTTTTAACGATGACGGCTTATATGAAGTCAAAGATATTGAAGGATCAACTGAAAAAACAAAACCTTCTCGGTTCATGGGCCTTTTAAACTCTCTTACTGGTCAGCATGTTATCTCAGCAGAAGAGCTTGATCCTGTACTTGCATCTATGAAGGAGCATTTAGTGAATAAAAATGTTGCTAACGACATTGCTGCTCATCTCTGTGATTCGGTCAAAACCACGATCGTTGGGAAAAAGTTGGGAAGCTTTCAAAGTAAGAAAACTGATGACATTTTCTTACACTAAGGCTTATCATCTGCGGTTTCTGACTCTCTACGGGACTCTATCACCCGTATCTTGACTCCAGGAGCATCAGTAGACATTCTGAAGGAAATACATGCGGCAAATGCCGCTATGCGTCCTTACGTCATGGCATTTATTGGGGTCAATGGCGTTGGAAAGTCAACAAATCTATCAAAGACTTGCTTTTGGCTGCTTCAAAACAAAAAGCGTGTGTTAATTGCTGCATGCGATACATTTCGATCGGGTGCTGTTGAACAACTTGGTGTCCATGCTAAAAACCTAATTAAGCTTCAAGCTGGTGAAGTGTCTCTCTTTCAAAGGGGATATGGGAAAGACTCGGCTGCAATTGCGAAGGAAGCTATCGCTTTTGGTAGGGACTTGCTTCTGTTTTAGCTAACCTTAAAAGCCCAAAAGAATGGGTTCGATGTTGTTCTAATTGACACCGCAGGTAGAATGCAAAACAATGTCTCTCTTATGAAAGCATTGGCTAAGGTAATTCATTTTACAGTTTTCTCATTGAGTAGTTGGTTGCAGATAATCAGCCAGACAAAGTTATTTTTGTGGGGGAAGCCCTTGTAGGAAATGAAGCTGTCGACCAGCTCTCCAAATTCAACCAAGCACTTGCTGATTTCTCGGGTGCTGCTGTTCCGAGGCGAATTGATGGAATTATTCTGACAAAATTTGATACTATTGATGATAAGGTATGGCTTAAGGTAGATATAGCTGACTTTATTTTAGGTTGGTGCTGCCTTATCCATGTCATATACCTCTAGGGCGCCTATTTTATTTGTAGGTACTGGACAAACCTATACTGACCTCAAGAAAATGAATGTCAGCCATGTTGTCAGTGCTCTTCTAAGAGCATAATGCTCCTTACATCTGGCTTAAAAGCCTAACCACATCTTAGGCCCGTGTAATTTATTTCATTTAAAAATATACCAAGCTATGAAGAGTAAGTTCAACCCCTATTATACAAACAGTATTATTTTTGCTATACTGATCAGTATATGTTTATTTGAAAGGTTTACTTTAACATGAGAAAGTACCTTTCTTATATTTCAATTTATATAATTAGACAGCTTTGATTTGATATATTCTTTTATTCACAATAAAATTATTGGTGTTACATTAATGTGAAAAAATCTGTACTGTATTAACCTTTAGTCTTATCTGTACTTCTAAATTCACACATGTCCCAAAATCAACAAGAATATGAATGGCATACCTACTTGTATAGCCACTTTCTTAAATCAGGCTACAATGCTTTGGAAATTCTTGCATCTTTTAATATTTACAAGCTTGAAAATTGTGAAAATATCAAATGTAATTGAATTTCCTTTAGCCATGTAACAACACAAACACTAAAATTAGTAGATCCTACCTAGTGATGTATAGCCTAGAGTAGAAAAACAATCCAAATAAGTTCATGTCTTTTGGTAAGATACATTTTAAACCCAACTTTGAAAAAAAACATGCTTTAGAAAAGTTGACCAATTAGATTTGTAATAAAATCATTTTGCTTTTTCTCTATTTGACCTCACTAGAGTTAAGTGTTACAACAGCCTCTCAAAGGTCTGGTTCATGTCTAGGCTTGACTTGATTTGTACTGAATAGTGAAATGTTCATACAGATATGATCCAAGAGATACCGGCCTATGTAGATCCCAGTCCACTCATTTAGTGTAACTAAATCTAGTCAGTATCTAGGGTTGCATCTATGGAATTTGCTACTGTGAAAATATGACTAATCTTAAGCTATATTAGATTGTCAAGACTCTCATACATAATTAGCTATCTAATTTGTGACTATTTCATCCCAGGTAATAATAAAATCCTTAATTTATTTAATCCATAAATCTAACATTTCAAAAACAATTAAAAACTCAAGTTAAGAACCACTATTGCACCAAGACCATTTATCACTAATTTTCAGAGTTTTTGAGATAGCCAAGCCAAAGTCAGATTAGGGCAAACTAAAGTTGCCATAGAACAGAATATTACATTAAACAAAGAATCAGATCTATGCCAACAAAAATTTAGGCTTTGATGGGTAGATCAAATCAAATTTGCAGCACTTATATCAAGCATAAACATATAAAAGTCACACAGTAAGATCAGCTCTCTAGATGCAAGCAAATCAACTCATACACATCTAAATTCGTATATCTTTAGTATTTTTTGCAGTGCACACAGAAGTTGTGTTATATAATGTAAAACCACCCATGAAGGCAAGGGAAATATCAACTCAAATCAACAGCGCACAAACTCAAAATGCAAGCAAATTTTGTCAAAAACTATCTCAGTTCTACTTTCCTAAATAAATACAGATAATCTTAAACAAATATTGGATAAAAGTATTACCGGTTTGCATTTAAGGTGTAAAACTTTTAAAAACTAAAAAATATATTTTAAAATTGACAAAAATAATATAAATGATATCAGTCTGATCAAATTTAGAAACACAATCTCATAAACAGATAATAAAACAACAGAAGAGAGAAAGTCATATCAAAAATAGTAAAAATATCAAAAATAAACTAGTTGTCAGAAATCTTTGGATTGTGGTACTTTATCATCCACTAAGATGATATCCCAAGTATTCTAACATTAAGAAAGTAAAGAAACCCTGTGGCTTTGGTGTAGCCTGCAGCCTGAAAAAACTTGCTGTATTCATCAGAGGTAACAAGTCTGACAGAGCCCGCAGCCCAGAGGCAATATGGCGTTTATTCTTACTTCTGTATAGAGGTTCATAGTTTTGTCTTCAAATATAAACTAATATAATGTGTACTTTATGAAAACAGTACTATATTTTGCACTACTAATAAAGCATATGAGAGAATAACATTAGAGAAATATTACTTGGATCAATCATCAAGTCAGTACATAATCATCAGTCTTTTATTCTAATAGATTGGCTTTAAGGTGGCCCCCCTGCCCACATTATTTCTGGCTTTGCTTATATCCTAGTAGTGTTAGGGCAACATGGCAGGGGCCCCAGTCTTTTCTGGGTGATTTTGAAAAAAGCTTTCTTGACAAATTTCACATCATCAATGTTCTTTTTTGACACACCATACAGCTGAGTCCCTTAATCAAGCGGAGTCAGTTGTCTACCTGGGTCACTACCCAGGGGGAAACAGTCAGCATTTAAACTGTCTGCATGTCAAAATTAATTTTATATTAAGGTTAACACATTAGAAAAGTCTAGATAAAGTTTATTATCATGTAGCCTACTGAAAGTTGACACTTTTTTAACAAGCAAAAAACCAAATGCTGAACATTTTACCTAGTAAAAACTAAACTCAAAATGATTTTTAGGGTAATATAATCATGTAAAATCCAAAAATAAAATAAAAAATAATACAAAATAATTATAATTTTAATAAAATACACTTCAAAAATAATTTACTATGAAATTAACTGTTTTTACTATAAAATTATTTTATTTACCATATAAAAAGTGCTTAAGTTATTTTTCAAAAAAAACTTAATAAAACTTAGTCATGATTAATAAAAAAACTAAAGAAAAAACTTATTTTTAAGAATATTTTAGATAACAGTGACCCAAAATTACATATACTTTAGTACTAAAACAACTATTTAAGCTAGATATTCCAGGCTCTAGCATAAAAATCTTTTTATAAAAACTATTATTTCCTTCTAAAAAATTAATTAGATTTTACTAGTTAAATAAAATCATTAGTTTTGAGATTAAAATTCTATAATAAAATATCAGAAAGAGCCAAAATGTTTATTATAAACTAAGTTGGAGGTTTGTTTCAAGAGAATATAGTGGCAATCTTTCCTATCTGCTCCCCAAGCTCAGATAGCTTGTACTTATTCTTGACAGCTGTCTTTATCTGCTCTTTGTAAATGCTAGCCTTGAATTGTCTTCTCTTCTTTGGAGCCCTTATTTCTATATCCCAAAAAGAGGAGACAGTCTTCCCCTGTTCAGCCTTAAGGTGCTCAAAAAGGTGTTGTATCTGGGATTCACACCAAAGGAGGAATTAAGATGTTTATGCCAGACCTCCAGGTTAGATTTTGTCCTCATTTCATCCTTGAGGACAGTCTGATAGTAATTCCAACTTGACTTTGCTGCTGGATTGCCCCTGCAGCTGACCACCTTGGCCCCCACCCACTGTGGCTCATAGTAGTCAAAGAAGGATTGGAACTCAGCTTCATGGCTCAAGGCATAAGAGTTATTACAGAGAAGCTCAAATCATTGGCCAACATGATCAGTGTCATAAATTAGACGGCATGTGTATAATGGTCAAGGCTATCAGTGGAAATTAATCCTGATAGTCAAGACTAAACTGGTTTGCACCCAAATCCATCGGATCTGACGGATTTGCATTCCTAATTGTATCTGGGATGTTACAATAGGTTGGCTGTACTATTACATCCAGGTTGGATCAGGTTCAGGAATTGCTAGCAGCTTCCGTAATTGGTAGCTGAAAGCTGCAGCCACTCTGGGGTAATGCGTACCCACTCTTTGCTGTCAGATTGTCCTGATTGTCCTAAGATGGAAAAAATATGGATGCAAGATCCTGGTGGATAGCAGAAGATCTTGTAAGGTTTCTAACAATGGTGCAGGTGTTAATAACACTTCTGCATCCATCATGCAGCCTGAATGGTATATAAACTTCCTTTCTTTTTAAATAAAAGATACTTTTCATATATTAATTCTTGCCTTTACTCAACTCAGTTGTTACCTATTAATTAAAGGTAAAGACTATAGAGTCATTGGACCTGTATTAATTTGTGTTTAGGCCTGCTGCTATACTCTACCCACAAGCAACTATAGACATTAAACCCAAAGACGTCCACAAGGCCCAATTCACGACAATCATGCTTAATAAATGCAAGAGCAACAAACTTCTGGATCAGAAACTTGCATTTACCAGTTTTATATTGTTGTGTGAGAGAGATGAGGTTGGTCTTGCTTTTAAGGCATCTATTAATAGCCTTTCAGTAGTGAAAGAAACACCCTTGTACCTTGTCATTAAAGGTTTTTACAAAGGCATTGTATTGGGCTCTGTCACAAGTGACATTTGCCTAATGACCATCAAAGAGACAGTGTCCTGCACATGCAACTCAAAAATTGATCCTAATAATGAGTCACCACTAACCAAAAAAGGGGCAACATTCCACCCTCAGTGTCAGGATACCGCATCCCAGGGGAGGGACTGTTAGCCTCAGCTGCCAACTTGTGCGGTTGGGAGGAGGGTAGAGCCCACCATAGGAGGGGTGCTAACTTGATGAATTAAGATTCTGATTGTCCCACTAAGGCCCAGGGTCCAGCGGCAGGAACCATAGTGTCAACTAACCCAGACAAGGTGATGTAGGCAATGCCTGCATATTGGTTGGCTGTGGGAAGAGACAGTCCTGGGGTGGGGTGTAGGTGGTCAGGTTTGGGTATTGGGGGTGCTTCCATATCTATCTGGTAGGCAGGCAAATAGTTATACTTCACACAGATTTTGGGGGCTGTGTGTTTGCACCAGTCACCTTTGTGGAAAGTTGTTTGTGGGGTAATCTGTTGTGCCAGGTGGTCTGGACGGGGGGGGGTAAGCTTCACAGTAAACTCCCAGTATTCTGGTTTAAGCAGATAGTCGGAGAAATGCAGTGGGCCAAAGAGAGCTCCAGGAGGACAAGAAAACGCAGGCCAGGTTTTGGGGGCTTCCTCAGGAATGCAGGCCGTCTGCCCAAGATTTTTGGTTGGATCAGTAGTAAAATGGAAAACAGCCAAGATAAAATAAGGAATAAATGGTAGAACCAAGTTCCCATAATCTTATTTATTTCAGAATGGCAATACGTTTTTGTCAAGACTTTACAGGGTTTAAATACCATTTAAAATGCTAAGTTCAGAATCTAGCCCATCACCTGATGGCTGAGTTTGCTTAGTTTCCTCTGGGCCAAGAGTTCTGGCCCCATTCTGATCCTTCAGGCCCGTCATATCTTCTGTTGGAATGATCTCCATCTGACAGTCCATACACAACCTCTTCATGCCTTCATCATTGCCTCTGGAGTTCTTGTCATCAGGGACCAAGAGACCTCCAGAAACCCTAAGCCGGGACAATCTTTGCTCCATAAGCCGCACATCTTCAGGAGTGGCTTTGGGGTCACTACATGATGGGTGATCACATGGCCCAGTGGCCCAGGTTTCTAGCCAATTATCAGAATTCCCTTTGGATTTTGGCCCATTGTGCTGAGCAGCAAACCCCTTTTTGGATGGCTCATAAACTATGACAGGAGTGACACTATATTGGTTTAGCGCTTCCAGTAATCCAGCTTGTTCCAGCAAATTGGTGGCCAGGCGGACCTGCAAATTTCCCTGATTAATCTGGTTTAAACCAATGCCTGTTTCAGCTCTTCCACTGGCTAGCCGTGAAAAACACAGGTGGGCGGCCCAAGGGCCCGCAGGATCCCACAACCCTCAGAATCAGGTCCTGAGTTTGATTCTCCTAGTTGGAGTTTTCCACTTATTTTGGCAGAAATGTTATTCATGACACCAAGGTTTGAGACCCAAATTCTAGGAACTTCCAGCCCACAGATCACTAGATTCAAACCAGGAACCAACCCAATTTTGTAAATCATTGATCCTGGCTAAAAAAGCATTCATAACTTGTGAATTATGCTTGGACAGGGACCCACCCAACCTAGTATGTCAGGACTGATAATTTAAGTCTCGACTGATATTTCCTACTAGGTGGTTGCCCTATCCAAAGACATAATTAAAGTTGAATTCAATAGATCAATTAAATATATTTTATTGTACTTTTGGCTTGGAATACTTATCACATGTTTAATTAAATTTTATTTGATTGCTTTATTAAAAGAAATTTCAATTATATTTATTTAAATTTAAAATTAAAGCTGTATATTCTAAGTATAAATAAAAACTAAACCTAAATAAGTATAGTATTTCTATTAAGCTTAGTAGGGCTAAACTAGTCTTTTTAAAATTTTGTATTTGATTTTTAAAATCCTTCAAATGTAGAGCTGATCTGCAGCTTTAAAATAAGCTATTGGACATCAAAATTGGCTTAGTATTCACTGAAATATGTTGATTTTAGTTTTTTAGGTTGCATTAAAAGTAAATTTAGATAATATCAAATCGAGTCTTAGCCTTTGATAATGATGTGAACACAATTCCAGCACTTAACTATATATCTTAGCCTCTAGGGAAGCTAGAGCTATATGTTTGGTGCCATTTGATTGAAATCATCTGAAAAATTGATATATGTCCTCTAAATTTCATGAAAATCATTATATTGAATCATAATTTTATTATTGTTGGTTTACTCCACTGATGTTCTTTTGGGATAAAGCTGTGGCAAGCCAAGCTACTCTGAAACAATGTGCAGACACTTGGATCAGGTGATGCATCCAAGTGAAAGGTTCTATTATTTCACTTGAAGAATAATAATTTCAAAATGTGAAGGCCAAACATCTCTTTTTAAAATATCTTTTTTTTAAAAATATTTATACTTGGGATTTGAATCATTGCTTTAGTATGAACAAGCTCTCTTTTCAT
The DNA here is from genome assembly GCA_014839935.2 of Entomophthora muscae. NCBI lineage: Eukaryota > Fungi > Entomophthoromycota > Entomophthoromycetes > Entomophthorales > Entomophthoraceae > Entomophthora > Entomophthora muscae. Next base: position 525,230 of record QTSX02000737.1, on the reverse strand, counting down.
CATTTTAATCCTCATCAAAGAGTGCAACCAACCATTCATATTAAAGTATATACTAAAAATCTTTAGCTTCTCTTCCAGTTTAAATCCACACATCCTGGAGTCGGGTAATATTTGTAGCTAAGCCACTTTGATATGGCTGAATGAGGTTAGCCACTCATTTTGAAAATTAAGTAAGTAAATACAAATTTATTAGAGTTCAAGTGGCTTATATTTCATTTCAACATGATTTAGACCACACTCCACTGAATTCAATATATGTACTTTCAAAGATGTATGTAAGGGATTGAATGTAAGGATAATCCAAATTGAGTTTTTTACTTAATAATCAACTTTTAAAATTAAATTACAGAAAAAACAATTGATTTGAATCCCTTAAAGCTTGAGCCCATTTGAGGTGACATTACATCCAGACAGACATACTCCCTTTTATATATTTTAATTTTGTTGATATTTATGCCAATACTTCTGTCTGTTTGTTTCTCATTTACCATCTTTGGTTGTCTATATTTCCGCAAATACTGAACCATTTTAGCCCAAACTAATGTCAGCCAATAGCCCTAAATTCCAGCTTTCAGAATCTTACTTTTGACAATATTTTTGGTTAAAAATTATGAGTTAATCTCTCTTAAATATAATTCCCCTATCATCCCATTTTCATAAAATTGGGTATAAAAACCCTCACAGTTCTATTATTATAAGCAATTCAATCTCCTCCTGTTTAGACTCATCAATAAAACTATTGTCTCAATCCTAGCTGTATCTCTTTTATCCTTGCAAAATAGTAATTTGTTGATGATGGTTGAGCACAGGCTTTGATACAACTACAGCTGTTGTTGAAAAAGTCTGAAGCCTTACATAGTAATTAGTTGCCCAAAATTGGAGAGTTTCCCTGTGGACTGCCAGCACTCCGCCAATTAGGTGTCACAAAATTGAACCCAAAGCCAACACCTGAATCTGTGGCCCAGCAGGCTGCAGGATGATGACAAATCCCCCCAGACTAAGTTGGAAACCAAAATTCTTTATCCAAGCTCAGCCAATAACACACCACTTCCAGTTGACACCACCAAGACTTCCCAAGCCCAGGTAGGCTCCAGCACCTGGCCCAAAAGAAGCAGCAAAAGTTTTTCTATGAAAGATGAGCATAATTATACCCTGAAGTTGCTCATTGCCTTTCATACAATAAAAGTGTTATGAAACTTTGGTTCTCCCAAGTTATCCCATACTTACTTTTAGCACTTTTACATTCATAGAACAATTACTTCAGCCCAGCCCTGCTGGCCTACCATTTACTAGAAGCAGACGCCAAGCCACCTGAATTACTTCAAGTTCCAGTAATTCCCTACAGCCCAGCATATCCCTCTGAGTATTCTCCCAAGCTGGCTTATTCCTTACACATAACACTGCCAGTGACCCCTGGACTCAGTTGCCCGCAGGAACACAAGCTTGCCATCAATACAATTTCTACCCAGTTGTTTGGCGTCCTTTACATTACACTCACTGGCTTTGTTAATTCCATGGTACTTGCTAATGGCCCCTGGGCCCTCTTGGGTAAATAATTTTCCTAAACTATGAAGTCAGTGCCCATCCTGTGGTGGACACTTCCCCCACAACTGTGGGACGTCCTCCTGCCAACCAGCCCAAACCTACTACAGGTTAGCTCCCTGACAGGCTATCTTATAATCCATGATAAATATTTTGGGGCCAAGGGCTCTATCACGTTCCTTCTCTTCAACAGCTAAGATGACCTCTTCTTTATCAGCATTATCATATTGGCCCTTGTTGACAGACCAGGATTATTTACAGCCTCAGTGGGAATAGCTTTAAGGCCCTCCTGTAGAATCTTAAATACTCTTAAGTATATCTCCTATGAGGCTCCAGGAAGAAGAAACTATGCAAAGGGGAGGAATTTATCATCAAGCTGGGTATGCACTACCCACAGCTGATAGAATAACTTAGGACATGTTACAAATTTCCCATCACAGAGCCAAGTCTCAGTAGTGCACAGTTACTCTAGATTTTTAAGTTTTCATAACATATGATCCTGTATTTTGCATCAGGCCCAAAATTATGAAGAAGGAACTGTTGATTGTCTTGTGTCATCTGCAACTCAGGAGTAAGAACCAGGTCTTTTAGTTTGGATACACTTTTTCCAATTGCTTTTAGCTCTTGGCACTTATCACAGATATACTTAACAAGTTTTTCACAGCCAGGGACAATTTAAGGTTATCTTTGCTCAAGTGCTTGGTGGCCTTTACTGCCAGGTGAGTTATTTTGATGTTGTTTGATACTGGGACCATTTGAAATAGGTATCATTTAAGCAGCTTCTTGATCAACGTGTTGGGAGGCATGCAGGTATGTCCCCCCTTTTCCAAGGTTACTTTATCCCAACCTTGGGTGTTTAGGCGTGCAGAAAAGCTTCTGTATTCACATGTGAAATGTTTGCTTTTACTTCCTTGCTTCTGATTGTTGCAGTTAAACACATAGCCATCACTTACCATGCTTGGACCACCTTTGACTGAAATCAATGGAAAATATTTTGAGAATCTCTTTGGGGGGTTGAAGAAGCCCTTAAAATTGCAAACATATTGGGATTTTATTACATCCTATGGCCCAGGAGAAGTGTGTTGAAAGCCAGGAAAGTACTCATGTTGATCATCCTCTTCATATTCACCAGGAGAGGATTTAGGAGAAGACTAGAAGCTTGCCTTTATTTTCTTCTTGTTAATGGGATTTCATCTCCCTCATACTTGTACCAGCTATAGGATGTGAAACCATCATCAGATTCCTTCTCAGAAGCTGTAGGTGTGAGGGTTTTCTTTTTTGTTCATCTTTTTTAGGATGTCTCTTAGCCACTTTCTTTGTAGAAGAAGCAGCCTTAGGCTTAAAAGTGTCCTTAGAAGTTTTTTATTGTGTTGTTTACTATTAGGCTGGGGTTTCTTTGGTTTATATTATAAAGAAAAAAGGGCTAGAGAAATAAATGTGAGTAAAGTATAGAAAAATGAAAGTTAACACTGAAAGTATAGCAAGTTGTGGAGAACTATCATATAGACTATGCAAAAAAACCTTCAATATTATTAAGATATTCATTAATGAGGCTTTTTATTTAAAAATTTGGATAAAACTACATTTAAATGTTTAGTGTTGACATTTTAAGTGTTGAAATGTAGTAAATTTTTTTATCATAGACAGTTGGTGTAAAGTTACACCTCCTTCTTAGGCCTCTACACCAATTCCTGCCAGATGCTTGGGAATTTCTACCAAATTATGTTTGAATATTTATCCAAAAGGTTATGAAAAAGCCCAAGAAAAGCCATCAATTTAATATTTTAGAATTATTCTGAAGATGCCCACACCTAGCTCATCCAAGGGACACCTATGATTAAATATCATGAGCAAGAGCAGCTGGGAGCATTTGTAATTGCATCCAAAGTGTATTACTGATTTTAGTTGGTTCAGTTTTCCTTTTGACTATGTCCATTCAAAATTTATCAAGTTCTTCCTGCCCCAAGAAATGCATTTGTATCTGCTCATATTATTAGTTGGTTGGTTTTGTGACATTCAATCTACCACCCCAATTCTATATCTTCCCTTGAATGAATGCAAAAGTTGTAAAAGACCTTGCTTCATCATTCTCTACTCTAATAAAGTTCAAAATTTGTTAGTCTAATTTGGCCATTTGGTGGCTATGCAAGAAAAGAACAATGTGTTGTTTGAAAAACAGGAATCACATATGGAGAAGCTTGAAGACAAACTATACATAGCAAATCACACAATAAATGACCTGGCCCAAGAAGTACAATTGCAACATAGCAACATTCTTCATATACAAGGGCAAGTAGAGCAGCTACATCAGATGTATGCCAGCTAGATTGTGTTGGAAGCAGGACCACAGAAAACCACAAGAAGAAGTCAAAGTGTCTTGTCCACCGCCAGCCAGGCAATGTCAGAAGACCATCACTCCTTCCATAGCTATGAGAGCAATGAAGACAACATAGGCCGTACAATGAGGAAGGTCTATGTAGCAGGACCAGTTCTGGATAGCAGTGAAACACCTCTTCTTGGCGCCGCTGCTTCAACTTCCAGGACCAGCAACAACACCAGAGATGCAGCTTCTAAAGCACAATTCTGCGCCTCAAACCAGAGAAATACCTCACTTCCACCTAGAAGAAACTATAGCTTTAGCACTTCTTCTGGGATCCAAAACTTCAAGCCAATGAAATTGCCAAAATTTGACAAAAAGGCCAATGTTCACATGTTCCTACGGTTATAAAACAACTCTATGTATGGGGCAGACAACGCCATGAAGAATGCAGCCATTTTTAATTGCTTGGATTTGGAAACCCAAACAATAATAATGCCAAGACTTCTGGAACAAGGCTGGACTTACAAGAATGTATCCAGGGCCCTTATTTCAGAGTTTGGCAGCAAAGAGGCTTTATTTTTCCAAAAAATGGAGTTTACAGAAGGGAAGATATTGAAAGGGGAAAGCCTAATGGATTTCTCAGAGTGCTTCTATCTGGAAGCACAGACCCTAGTTTCCATGGGAGCCGCCACTTTTGTTGACGTAAAAGGAGCACTTCTTAACTACATACATCCCAATAGAGAGCTTTCCATTGCTCTCAATTCTGGGATATATGGTGCAAGAATGGTCCCTGAACTCATGCGCCATTTGAGATCTTTTAAGGAGCAGTTTGAGGTTCCCTTTCTGGATTATAAGAAAGCCACTTTGTCCTCTTCTACAAATCCCAAGAGTAAGACTTGGGAGAGGGACTCATCAAAGAAATCAACAACTGTAGCTACTCCCCTAGTCAACAACATGGCAAACACCTGCACCTGTTACAAGTGTGGGCTATTAGGACATCTTTCTCGGGATTTCAAGCAACACAAGGCTAATGTTTGCCACCTGAACCAGGAAGATGACATGGAAGACAAGCTAGAAGATAAGAATAAAGATGAGGACAGAGAAGAAGATGGTGAGGAGTCAAAAAACTTCTAAGCAGTCAGGTTGAGGAGAAATCCCTGACTGCTAGTAGTACCTGACCCTCTCCACCTATTGACCCAGACCCAAACATTCCTGATTGCAATGTTGGCCTACTGGACCAAGAAGCCTGCCCCAAGAGATACTTGCCAGATAAAGAAGAAATAAACAAAGACTTGCTCCATAGAGTTTTAGCCGTCAACACAGTCACAAGGAAGCAAGCAATCTGTACAGAAATTATACCTTCCAAAGAAGCTGTTGACACCATATTTATACCTTATGCTGAACAACTTTCCATGCCATACACCAAGGTCACTCATGAGAGTGACAGTGTTGAAAATTTGTCTCAACTATTGAGGTCAGTACAAGTCTCCACAAACTTGGATACCTTGAAATCCCTGAAGCCTGCTCTAAAAACTGTGCTAGAGTTGTTTCTTTCTCAGTTCAAGGGTTTAGTTATTCACAAAGTTACTAAAATTACCTCTCCTCATTATGGGGAACAACATAACTGCACATACATTGAACTGTTGGTTCATAAGCTTGGGGTAAGAGCAATTCTGGACTCTGGAGCTCCAGGGAACATTGTGCTGACCAGGCTAGTCAAGAAGCTGAAACTTGCGCCTGACCTAGATTACAATGAGTGATTTGATACTGCAGGACCTGACAAAACAAAGGCGTTGGGAGCTTATTTATATTTTACCACTTTGTTTTGGTAAATTGGTGGTAACAGCCCTGGTAATAGTGCTGCGCAATGAAAGCTATGATATATTAATTAGAACAAGCTTCATGGCAACCTACGAGACTATCATCAACCATCAGGATAGTACTTTCAGCATTCTAGGTCACTCTGTACCAATGTTTTATCACAATGACGGACCAAGAGACCTCCCTACAAAGAAGGTCCATTATATTAACATGGAATATGCTAATGGAGATATGCCAGTAGTGTACACCTTGCGTCAGCGCAAAATCAAGGTTTTACCTCTAGCCACTAAAGATTACAAAGGGATTCCCTTATATTCCTCTAGTGAATTCTCCATCCCAACTGGTTCTCAAGTTATACATAATACAGGTCTAAGCCTCAGTTTCCCTAAAGGAATGCATGGTGAAGTATCTGGACTCCACAATGGTTTGTGGTTGGAACCTTAGATCCTACCTGGGATTGTTGTGCCATCATCAGAAGAGATTCTGGTACTTTTAGGGAACCTTTCTTATAAAGCACTGAATGTGAGAAACACCAACTGCTGGGCTACATGAAGTTGGAGGAAAAATCTAGCCTTATGGATGTCACTCCTTTTGACAAGTTCAGCAAATTTGCGCTACCCTGCAATCAACTGAGCATTCTGTTGCTTATCCCACACAATTCTTTAAATGGAATAACAGAAAACCAGAAGTACTAATCTATTTGGCTCTTTGATAAGTATAATGATGTCTTTGCAGATAAACTCTAGGCCAATAAGACGTTGCTTGGCCAACCAAGCCATTGTCAACAAAGAGCTACAGAAGCTACTTGCATCTGGCCTTCTGGTACCCAGCAAGAGTCCTTGGTCTTCACCACTGTTGATTGTAAAGAAAAAAGATGGATCTAATTGCATAGTAATGGATTACCGCAAATTGAACTCTGTCACAAAAAGGATTCTTATCCGTTGCCCCGCATTGATGACACATTGGACAAGCTGGGTGGCACAAAGTATTTCAGTGCAATGGATCTGATCATTGGATACTGGCAGATTGATCTTCCAGCGGCAGAACAGGAAAAGTGTGCCATCATTACAGAACAAGGACTTTTTCAGCCTACAAGGATCCCACAGGGACTTGCAAATGCTCCCACAACTTTACAACAAGCCATGGACTCTGTGATGGGAGACCTCAAGTTGACTTGTGTTCTGGTTTACCTTGATAACATTAACGTCTTTTCACCAACTTTTGGTCAACACTTCAACCATTTGGAGGTTGTGTTTCAACATCTTATTGCTGCCAATCTCAAGCTAAAGCCAAGGAAGTGTAACTTCTTTAAGGAACATTTGGAATTTCTTGGTTATATAATCAGCAAAGATGGATTAAGACCTGTCCCTGCTAAGTTCAAAGCTATACACACATGCAAACGCCTTCCAACAAGAGAGATGTTCAGATGTTTTTAGGAATGATTGGTTACTATAGAGGTTTTATACCAAAATTTGCAGGTCTAGGAGGACCATTATTCCACTTGTTGAAAAGAAAACGTTGAGTTCTCATGAACAGAAGGATGCCAGAAAGCCTTTGAGGATTTGAAGGCCACTCTAGTGACAGAGCCAGTACTCTCCTATCCTAACTTTGAGCATCCTTTCACTGTACACATGGACGCCAGTTTGACAGTGATTGGTGCTGTTCTTTCTCAGCTAGATGATGATGACCAAGATCATCCTGTAGGGTATTGTTCCCGTACACTCAATAGTCACAAACAAAATTACATGGTCACTGAGAGGGAATGTCTGACAGTTATCTATGCCTGTAAAAAATTCAGAGTATACCTCCATGGATTACACTTTACAGTGATAACTGATCATGCCTCACTTAAATGGTTGAAACCCCTGAAGGATCCTGAAGGACAACTGGCACAATGGGCTATTAAGCTACAAGCTTACAATTACAAGATAATCCATTGTGCTGGAGTTATGCATCAGAACAAAGATTTCCTTTCACGTCTTCCTACCATAGCCTTGGTTTCCTCAGAAGCAGATAAACTCTACAACAAGCATATGATGAAACCTTCTATGTGGGGGTGGAGCTGCTTGAGATTCAGAAAATTCTGAAGGCCCTTGCGGTGGACACTCATGTTAAGGATAATCAGCTTTTTAAGTTATATAAAGGGAAGTGGCTACCATACATTTGTTCATCCTTACGTACAGATGCAATAGTATCAGCACATTGTACTGTGGGACATGGTGGTATTCATAAGACCCTTAACTTCCTACAGCAGCACTGCTACTGGGAAGGTATGCACTAATATGTAGCAGAAACCCTGGCTGCTTGCCATGACTGTACAATAAAGCAACCAAAGGTCTTACGCTATTAGCACTGGCTGATTTGACCTGGTTTTGTGTTTCATACTGTTGCTATAGATGTAGTAGTTCCCCTTCCACTGACTGCTAGCAAGAAAAAGTTCATAATTGTAGCAGTGAATCAGCTTAAAAAATGGGTATAAACAAAAGCAATTCCTGACCAGTTGGCGCTTACTGCAGCCAAGTTCATTCTAGAGAACATACTCTATAAACATGGCTGCCCACAAACATTGCTAACAGATAATGGGACAAACTTCATGGAATACATGATACCCAGGCTGAACAAACTTATGGGTATTTGTGGTACCCTGTCAACACCATATCATCCCCAAACAAATGGAATGATAGAGAGAAAAATGGAAGTCTTGTACAGATCCTAAGGAAGCTTAGCCATCAGCACAAAACAGAATGGGATACATATCTTCCAGCAGCTACCTTTGCATACAACATAGGATTCTACAGGGCTACAGGAAAAAGCCCCTTCCAGCTTCTTTATGGTTGACAACCAAGTCTCCCGCCACATCTCTACAGTTTAGTTAAAACCAATGATTCCCTAACCCCTGACACTTATTTGAAGAGACTAGCACAGACGCTAATCAAGTTACAATCTGAAGTGTACTCTATCAATTTAGAAACAAAGGAGAAAGATATGGATTGTGCGGTAAAAACCCAGCCTGTCCTTCCTGCATACAAAATAGGAACTTGGTATACTTCTACAGCAACCGAGGGTACGTTTGCAAAAGCAAACTTGCCTTGTTATGGCAAGGCCTGGTCAAGGTAGTCCAGAAAGTGGAGTAGATAGCTACACTCTTAAGGATATGAAAACTGGCCAACTGATCACTTGAGTCTATGCACAGTACATGTGCAAGGCTCCAAGTGATCAAGCATAAACCCCTTTATGGATAAAAATTTGGAAAAAGAAAAACCTAATGAAAATAGACCATGGGTTGTTATCCTTTTTGCATCAAGAAGAGATAAAGCTTACAGTAAGAAGGATTAGTGTGGTTTAGGCAATTGGTACTTTATTGAGATACTATTGCCTCTAAACCCAGACACAACTGAATGAGGACTTTGGCAATGGCTGCGTAGATTATCCAGACATTATGTAGCCAACAGAATGTGAACAGAAGAAAAGGAGAATCATCTATGGGAAGTAAATTGACATGGTTCACACCAATGGAATAAGGAAAGGCAAGCCCAAGCAAGATGCATTCCCAGAGAAGACTTTCTTGCTGGGCATATTCCTTGGGTGTTTTGCCTCCTACCAAGTACATGACTCCTAAAAGCCACTCAATATATTTGGGCATGTGGTGCAGTCTCTGGTGATAAACAACCTTGGAGCCGCTGAGCACCAAGTTTTCTACCAACACCATGGACTGTCTACTTCCTGCGTGATTATAACTAAGGAGTTCTAGGGTAGTACCCATAGCTTGTTGCAATCAGTATTTGTGACTATCTGAACCATGCCACAAGGGCAACAGGCCAACAGCAGATCAAGGATCAGACAACACTGCAAAAACCAGCTCAAGAAGTTTGAGAGCACAAGAGATCTGATTGTCTGTAAAGTATATCCCATTGAAGGAGAAGTCCTGTAGGCACAAATGTGCATGCCTTATCAGTGTCACTCTAGGGATTCACCAATGAATGTTATTTCCTACTTTGAGCCTTTTTTTGGAGATCACATAAGAATTTTCCAGAGCTAGCATAAGGGTGGACCACATAACTACTGGGCCATGGAATTGTAGAATGGGAATCCTCTCCCAACAAAGAAAGGCAACCATTTGATGTAGGAACCTTGACTATCTTCTTGGACCACCACGTAAGTAGAGCTCACCTCACCTTTGTTCAAATTTTGGAGAAGATTGGTTAAGCTTGATACAGATTAATTGGTCTTATCAGTAGGAGTAGTTGTAGCAGCTTTACTCTTGATATTACAGCTCCTCTTCTTTGCAACTGTGGAAAGTTGGCTGGATGAAGGCATACCGGAGTCTTGCACTACCAACTTACTTGAGGGTGTACTTGGTTTATAAGAGATAGTAATGGACAAACTATAGAAAGCTGTGTTTATTTTGCTGCCTAGAATCTTGGTGAATTCAACTTCTTCTGAGGCTAGAATGGGTGAGTGTACACATATGGTTCCAACTGGCATTTTGGGTATTCCCTTTTGGGCCTTGTTGATTCTCTGCTATGGAACATTGGTGTATTGTACAACTGGCTTTCTGTTCTTTTTTGGGTGGTTTACCATACTGAAGGAAGTTAAAAGTCTTTTAAGGCAACATCTAGTTTAGTGGGGGGAAATGTCGTGAAGTGATTGGTTGTAAACTAGCTGTCACTATACTCACGCATTAATCCATTAAGCTCAGTGAACCAAAGGACAATGGTACTCTTGCTCTGGATGATAACTAGTCCAAACAATCAACTAGGTTGTATTCTGAGTTCATATTAACTGATGAGCATCTGATCATTATTTTAATATTAGGCTAAGCAATAGAGGAAACTGGGCTGTAATTAGAGGATCCTGGCGTTCTGTGACTCTCATCAATCCCTTCTCTCACTATATAACTCTCTCCTTAATTGAATAAATAAAGATCAAATTACATAAACTTATACTTATTATACACATTAGGCTGAAGAATTTATCTTAGCTTAGTCTTTAGTATCACATAAGGTCATAGTCAAGTTTAGCGTTAGTAGCTATCACCAACTGATAGCTGAAGTTACAACAGATACCATATCCCTAATCAGAATAAAGTTCAACCTAAACCAAAGGGATTGGGACAAGTATTTCAGTTATCTAGATGAGATTTCAACCACTTCATCCCAAATTACATGCCAACTTTGAAAAAAGGTCTAGCCAACTTCCCATAACAATACCAACCCATCCAACAACTTTAGGGTTGATCTCTATCAACTTGAATCCCCACTCCAGGCCAGATACAAAGTTAACTTATCCACCTGCAAGCTATGCTTTATAGACCCTGGGGACTGGGATCAAATACCACCTACTTGATATAAAACTATCATCTTATCAAGACTGTGTTTTGCAATATCCCAGGGAAGGAAATTACGCAATAGGCTAACTAGAGATTGCAGGGTTAATTTACCTTTAAGGTGATCATACATTCTATTGCACCTGAATCCAACTAATATCTGACCCATGGTTACTATGACTCATGGCGGGATATAAAGTTAAACCATGCCATGAGGGTAAGAGATACTGTGTTGATCATAGCAAGGAGCATCAGATAGGAATGACCAGGGATGGTATAAACATGGATGCTGGCTTGAGATATCATTGGGTGAGCTGCCCAGCTTTACTGCGCCTTTGGGGTAGCTGTGTACAGCAGGTTATTAAGATCAACTGTCCAGTTGCCACTAAAAATACCCAAACAAGCAAGTCACCATGCTTCTTCCCCCGGAGATCAAGTTGTTTCAAAGGTTGAAAGTATGTTTTATAAAGCTGGAAAAAGTTGAGCTCGTAAGCTAGATCAGTAAAGGATCTTTCAAACATTGATAGATGCAGTCTGTCACAGTAGATTCCATAATGCCATGAATCATCTGCCCAAGTAAGAAAGCTCAAAAAGCTGGAAACCTGTTAAAAAATTAACCTATTTGATGGATTTAAATCAAACAGTTGATCAAAAGTGAGCTACTGCCGCTCCGGTCCGCCAGTAGAATTTGTTTCTTTCTAGCAAGCTGACGTTGATAAATTGATGTAATAAGAGAGTCACCTGATAGGATCTTATTTATCAGCACAGTCATCAGAAGTTGCTCACTAAAGGACTCTTTGCAATCTGGACTAGGTACTCACTTGACAATGCAGAAGGGCTAGGATCCAGGGATCCAGTGGTATTTCTTAGCCAAGTTTTGATATATATTGGACAATCTTCACTGTTTACTCTTAAGAGTTGAGCCCTCCCAAAGTTCTACTGGATACAGGTCAAGGATCCCTGGGTCTAGCCTTATTTTTGAAATGCATCCTGCAGTGGGTCTGTGGGGCTACATTCCCTAAAACTCAATTCTTAGCCAGAGCATTGCAGGAAGATGGCCCTGCTGCTGGCGCTTGGCCGTAACCTCTGCCCAATGTTAATATGATGCCCTTGGATCTAGGAGCTTCCCCGCCCTATCCAAAGCAGAGACATTGTTAACCTCTCAATGTCATGAATTCTACCCTGAAGGCGCATTGATTCTCTCTCAGGTTATTTATCCCGGGCCCCTTTGGTCAGGGTGAATCACTTTGCTTAGCCCTAGTGTATCTTTTGGAAATTTTTTAAGCTGTTATTTGAAGCTGGGTTGGTGGTTAATCATCAACTGGATGTGGATTTGGGGGGTATTCTCCACCACCTGGAGACTGCTTCTTACTATCCAGTGATTCCCGTCACACAGCCAAGGGCAAAATTTAAGGAGTTGACCTGGCCACAACTTACTTTTAAGCTTGGGATTTGGATCTTGATTTAGTTGGACAGATTTAATACCTTGGCTATCATTGTGGGCCATGGCTTAGTGTCACAACCCATACCAGAGTCTGACTAGACTTCCCCAGGGGAGGCAGGTCAAGCCTGGAAGGCTGTGTACACAATTGGTGCTATTCTGACAATGTAATTCACAGCTATAGCCAAGGGACACTAACTTCTGGTATGGGGAGCAGCTGATCAACCAGCCCCAATGCTGTGATATAAACAAACCCCAACTGTAAGAGCGGGGGGCTAAACTAACTAAGTTTGGCTCCCATCCTGGTACAATATACCACCAGGATGCTGCTCAGTGGAGAACTGGGACGGCTGCTCAAAGGGGGGACCACAGGGAGGACACAGGGGATAGATGAGGGAAGTAGGTGTTCAATCCCATCAGCATTAAACCAGTGAGCAACCAGGGTGCACAAGTGGAATTGGGAGGAGGTATTGCAGGGGTCTAGAGGGGCACCAAGTTGCACTTCTCTGGGATGGGAATGGGCACCACCAGCCTCTCCTTGCCTGCAGAAGCAGACTGGGTGAAATCAACGTCCTCCAGATCCAGGTCATTGCAGGTTAAACTCTTTACCACAGCCTCCCCAGAGAACAGGATACCACTAGGGAAATCCAGGAGACTGGACAGGTTATTGCCCACAAGACAAGCAGAAGAGGTGATTTTGGACCACAAGTCTGGCAAGGTTGACCACAGATTTAGCAAGAGCGGGGCCAAGGAAAACACCACAACTTTGAGAACTGGGAGTATTATAGCTGTGTTCTCCACAAAATTCTGAGTATGCAGGAAAAATTCCCAGGGTAATAAACAGTAAAAACGTGCAAACAAGGGGATCCTGTGAGAGAGAGAGGCTAAACTAACTAAGTTTGGCTCCCATCCCGGTGCAACAAACCACCAGGATGCCATCCAGTGTGCAACTGGGATGGCCGCTCAGAGAGGGGACCACAGGGAGGACACTGGGGACAACTGGGGAAAGTAGGCATTCAAACCCATTAGAATCAGGCCAGTGAGCAACCAGGGAGTGCAAGTAGGAGCGGGAGAGGCCACCTTGGAGGACCCGGGGGTTACCACATTCTTCTGAACCATGGAGGGGAGAGGAGGTGTGGGGGGCACTACCTCTTCAGAATTAGGAAAAGCAAGCTCCACAACGTCCAGGTCAAGATTGTCACACGTCAGGCTCTTAACCACAGCCCCTCTGGAAAAGAGAAGACTGCTGGGGAGGTCCCAGAGACTGGCAGAGTTGCTACCTACCAGACAGGCCAATGAGGAGATTTCCCCCCACAGGTCAGGGGAGTGGACCACAGAAGCAAGAGAAATGGAGCCAGGGAAAAGACAACAAATTTAAGAGCCGGCATTATCATAGAAAGAACCAGCACAAAATTTGGGGTAGGATGGTATAGTTTCTGGAGAAAACGGAGAGTAAATGGCAAGACTAAGGTAGTCTTTGGCAAATCCTTGGGAAAACAGAAGAACGGGTTTGGGTAGCCTCGCTGTTGTCTTGGAGCCCTTGGATTATAACTGCAAGCAAAATTGGGTTTGAAAACAATGATTTTTAAAGGAAAATTTGAGACAATAATAGAAATTATAGGAAAATTCAATTGAAATTTTGAGCTTCAAACTTTGACTTTGAAGGCAAGAGCAAAAGAGACAACAACTAAGTGAAAGAACACTTGTACAAGGAGCCAGAAGAGAAGCCAGGTTCAAAACCGGCTGGCTAAAGGTAAGCTTAGGGCAGGGGCTACACTCTAATATTTTGAGCTTTAAGGACACAACTGGTTCCAGGCAACTCAAAATTAAGAAAATTAAGGTGCAGGTGACTCCAAACTTTAATGTAAGTGGAAAATAGACAAGCAGGGGACTGAAAGTCCCCTTCCTTGGTTAAAAGGAATGGATTGCAAAAAACTGGTCAAATGACAGTTGGGGGTGAGCCTGATTGGCTAGGTACAAAACTTTGCTGGATGGGCTCAGGGGGACTGGAGAGTTTTACTCCAATTTCCGAAATCAAATCTGATTGGCTGGAAGAGATGCCAGACATTTGGGGGTCAACTGGGTTATCAAGCATTGATGTGGCAACACCTGATTGGGTGGCTCTGATAGTTTTTAAAAAAAGACAACACCAGGCTAATAGGTAGTCCAAATTAACCAGGATTTCTTCCCAGGTAGGAGCAACCAAAGGCAGGGATTCCACAGGATAAGCCAGAACAAACCTCTCATCAACCCTGTGAGCTAAATCATTCAACAAATGGAGGGGTTTGGCGGGCGTTTTGGGACCTTTCTTGGTACAACAGAGAAAGATTGAGCGGTCCAAAGCCAGAGGTGGCAGTGAATTTACAGATCCACAAACAATAACAAGTTGAGAGGTGGCAAGGAAGGTGTGGTGGACTTGACAACAGGCTCAGGTGGCTTGGGACAATAATTAAAGTGAAAGCAGGTTCAAAAGTGAAGAAAATAAAAGAAAATTCAAAATAAGAGTAAGTCCTATATTGAAGATCAATTAAAACTTTGAGTTCAAAGGCTGCTTTTGAAAGCAAAAGCAAAAAGAAACAACAAGTATACGCCCAAGCTTCTTCTGGAGGTCCCAGGAGAGATCCTGGGTTCAAAACGGGTAGGCACAAGGTAAGGTTTAAGGAAATCACTAGCACTTTGATCTCTAGATGATAGGAACTCAAAACAGAGTTTCCCGTCAAAACTATAATTTTAAAATAAAGTGCAGCAAGTTGCAAACTTTAATAAAATTGGGAATAGACAAGCAGGGGACTGAAAGTCCCCTTGCTGTGTAAAAGGGAGTGTGCTGCAGGGAAAGAATCACATGAATGCAGGGCTTAAATCTGATTGGGTAGGGGAGAAATTTTGCAGGTCAGGGCCAGGGAGACTGGAGGGATTCATCTTCATTTCTGCGGTACTGCCTGGTTGGCTAGAGGGGCTTTCAGGAACTTGGAATTCACTTGAGCGTTTTGGGTGTTGATGTGGCAACACACAATTGATTGGATCTGATAGCTTTTAAAAGTGGGCAGCACCAGGCCAGTAAGTAGTCCAAATCAATTAACATTTCTTCCCAGAAGGGAACAACCAGAGCTGGGAGGTCTGCAGGGTAGGCCAGAACAAATCTCTTGTTGACAGTATGAGCTAAATCACCTAGAGAGTTAAGTGGCTTGGCTGTAATTTTTGGGCCTTTTTTGGTGCAGTGGAGAAAAACAGTTTGATCCAAGGCCAAAGGTGGTAGTGGATTTACAACAACTTGCTGAAATCCAAGGCAGGAGGCATGTTGGGCAGAGTGAAGTAGTAGGAATCTCCTTCATGCCAGGCAGAATGGTCACTCTAGGCCAGCCAGGAGGGAGATCCAGGTGGTGGGAAAAGAAGAGCTCCAAGTCAAAAGCTCTAGGTGTTTTTTTCAAAGCAACAGGGGCAGATCCAGGAGTGAACAGATAGATGTGATTATATGGTGTAGTAGATTAGACAAATATATGCAAACATAATAATTATATTGGTGCAAAATAGATAATTCCTGCAATAAAATAATGGGTCTTGGACATAAAGCTGTTTATTTTGTGATGTCAACAGTGAGGAGGGCTTTTCCTCATCACTACTTATACTTACTGGTGAATGTGTAGCCTTTTGTGCCACCAGAGATTTGGTGGCATCATTTTCAGTCAAACTGATAATTTGGCCTGGGGATTGCGTACTTGAGCCTGGGGATGGATGATTATTGGCTAGTATAACAGGAACCTTGGTTGAGCTGCAGCATGCCAAGGTTCCAAAGCTATTTATAGAACCCACAAGCAATTGAGCGCCTGATCAAACAATTGTGCTCCCAATGTACCATTTCCTGATAGTGAAAGGGTCCAAATTTGTTAATAGAATTAATGCCAGGGATTTGAGGCTTGTGGCCTCTCAAATCCCAGGTCACTTGTTATTCAAAAGGGGGCTTTCACTCTGTGAGGCAGTTGGTTATAATTCCCATGATGCTGGTTGCTTTGCCTCTAGGAAGGCCAGTCAATTGTCCAGGGCATTCTGGGCCCTGACACCCAAGTTGGGTTCTGAACCAATCCATGGCCAAGTATTTCTGTTCCCTTCCTAGTTGCCCATAAGGTCTTTGGTCTTTCTATTGATCCAGTTTTTGCGCAGTCACATAGATGATAATTATCCAGAAGGTCCTGATCTAACTTAAATAATGATGGTTATGGTGAAGTGTTTTTATAATAAGTCCTACCCAGATCTTTAACCCTATATGTATGGTTGATATCTAACTGAATTACAAAAACAACCCATGCTATCTTATCTGGGAGGTTAGCTTGTTTGATCCAAGGCCACTACATTGCCCCTATGAATAGTCTAAGGATTTACCAGAAATATTTTCAAATCTATCACAACTTGTCATCAACCTGGACCCTTTAGGCTGATTTTTTATGAGCCAAAGCCTAACTTTTACTGTTTGAGTCAATTGGCACAAACTTTTCTGAACCCAATATTTTTATCCCGGCAAAAGTTTACCATGGCTTCTGCAACCTCCTTTGAAATCCCCTGCCCACCCAAAATTTCTGAGACAGGGTATCTAATCTATAGCTAAAGCAAGGTATAGCCGTCCTGACTGGAGATAAAATTTGCTGGAAAGTTTCTTATCTGGCTGGAACAACCCTTTTACCCCTCCCAATACAGGCCTTGGCTACACCATTCAATTCTGAAGAATATAAACCATCCCCTAAAAACCCTCCTCCAGATCCCCAGGATTGACTCTTCCATTTGAGGAGAGCAGGTCCACTCCTTGGCTTATGATATTTTGGATTGTAAGGGGGTATATAAATTTTTGGCTTGCTAGCTAAATTGCACCCTTTTTGGGAAGTGTATTTGTGTTTATCTTTGAATAATTTTTATGGGGTCTATGTCCATTTGGCTTGGTTTGGCTAGGGTGTAGCTTGATCTAAAGTCACTCTTGGATTCTCAGCTGCTTTCTATTCTCTGGAAGCAGCTCATATTTCTTAATAGATCCTATTCTATGCAATGAAAGTCAGATAAAAAAAGGCATCACCTCAGTACCAATAATATAAACCCAAGCTCTCCAAAAAGCCTGCTAAGATTTTTGCTCTTTACATGATTGAGTTTATAAAATTTATTAGGTTTCCCTATCTTTTTGGGCTACCTATCCACTAGGATCTGTCTGGGGAATATATAAATAACCCTAAAGATCCCAAGTTACCTTCAAGTTACTATCTCTGCCCATCAGTGACTTATCAGGATCTATGTCTGAACCTCTGGTGAGAGTTGGTCCCAGGTATTCCATCTTTCAAGCACCCCAACTCATACCATATCTCTGAGCTTTGAAATTTCATGCCATATTCTGGGTGCTGGCATATAAACAAGGGAATACCCATCTAACCAACCAGGATCTCATGACCCCTAAAAAAGGGTACCCAAGCTCCTTGTACAGGTGTGTTACAGCTTACTGTCATGGTAGGTTCCATCATGCCGGGTATTATCCGCCCAAGCAAGAAGGCTTGAAAAGCTTGAAACCATTTATCAAAATTAACCAAGTTAGCAGATTTAAATCAAATGGCCGATTGAAAATAGGTTATTGCTGCTCCAGTCTGTCAGCTGAAACTGGTTCCCCTCTTCAAATTGACATTGATAAATTGGCGTAATTTGAGGGTCACCTGATATGAGCTTGTAAATCAGCATGGTTGTCAGAAACTAGTCACACAAGGGCTCTTTGCAACCTGGACCAGATACTTACTTGACAATGTGGAAGGAATAGGAGGTCAAGACTCAGATGGTATTGCTTAGTCAATTTTTCTGATATATATTGAATAATTTTCACTGTTTCAACTCTAAGAGTTGAGTCCTTCTAAAATTTTACTCAATAAAAATCATTTATCCCAAGTTCTAATTTACTTTTTAAAAATGCATCCTGTGGTTGGGTTGTTACAATATATTCTGTATAATCTGATTCTCAACAGAACCATTTCTGGAAGATGGGGTCCTGCAGTTGGAACTTTGTCTTTGGTGCCGCCTAATGTTAATTTTGCACCAGCCAATTTTTCAGCTCCTCCCCCATTCTTGAAACTGAAAATTGTGTAGCCTCCCAATGCCCAGAATTTTACTCTGAAGATTTGTTGATGTTGTCTCAGGCCATTTATCTTGGGCTACTTTGGCTATAATTAATTGTTCTGCTTAATCCTGGTATTACAATTGGAAATTTTACAAAACAATACTTGAAGCCACGTTGATGGTTAATCATTAATTATATATCAATTTTTGTGGTAATTCCCCATCAATTAGAAACAGCTTCATACTATTCCGCAATTTCTGTCACACTTACCTAATTCAGGTTCAGTTCCTAGAAGAGAAAGGCAGCAGCTCAAGGGAGAGAAAAATACCTTTAATGTCATGATAGCTTTATTGGGAACCAAAAAGATATCATGTATTAGGAAGGAAGCTGCTGGGCCATGATGGGGTGGCCAGGGTAGCAAGATCCAGATATGGCTCAGGGTTCAAAGAAGCTGTCCCCAGCCCTTGGCTGGGATCCACTTATCCCCCAATCAATCAGGATCTCCCCATATTTCAACATCCAGGGCAGGTGATGAGCCCCTCTTAGATTTGGTACAGGGCAACCCATTGAGTGCCCCAGCGTGTTTTTAGATCACTTGTCAGGAAAGGGCTCTAACTTAATTGCAGCACCTCCTTGCCCCTGCTTGTTGTTAGACGCCAGGGCCAGAGTTTGTGGAAGAGCTGAGAAAGCACCCACAAAGATTTTCTGGGGCTGGAGGGCAGGGCAGGGGCACAAGCAATAGTGATGGAGTCTTTTGGTATCTCCTGACAGGCTCTTTCAAGTCGGTAGGTGAGATTATTGTTGATGTTTGTCACCTTGAATGGCCCAGGGGGGGTTGGGTTTGAGCTTTATAGAGTTTGGATTAAGGGCGTAGACAGGGTCACCCATGGCACATATTGCTTCAAGGTTCTTGGCCATCCCCTTGATCTGTTCTTGCTTCAATTTTCAAGCTTTGCCCATCATTGGGTTGATGAGGGGTAGTTGTGAGGGGAGATTTCCCAGGAAGAGTGGTCCATAGTTTTCCCTCATCAACTCCAGTTAAAGTATCCAGAGCCAAAAATGCTAGAGCACTGGGACTGAAGCCTGTTTTACAGTTGATTCTACTCCTAAAATGATCAAGGTGGTGGGGAGGTGTTCTGTCCAGGCAGTGCTGGGATGCTCCTGGGAGAGCTTGGCAACTAGTTGTACCAGAGAGCTTGTTGTGAATGCTGCCATTCACCATGTTTTGATTTTGCCTTTGTTGGGTTATTTTGAGGACAAATCCCTCTCTTTTGCTTTTGTCCTTTGAAATGAGGCTGGCTCCAAATTAGGAAATAAAATTGTTTGGTTTCCTGATTCTGCGCAACTCACTTGCCCCACTCATGCTTGTGACAAGTCATCCTACCGTCCATGTACTGTTTTGTGGTAAAGCTACACAGTATATAATCCCAATTTCTATACCCAATAAAATTTAAATTCTATTCACATTTTTGTCTTTGTGTCTACACATACTTTGGCGCCTCTCTAGCCACTTCTAGCAGATATTATTCATTCAGGGCCACAAGGTAATCACATAGTTTTTCCTGCTATTCTAACCAAGACTTAGTAGAAACCCAATCCTAAGGTTAGGATTTCCTGCTGTGACTCTGTGCCGCGCCTCAGATCACAACAGAGCTATTTAAGCGCTCTATGCGCAGTTGGCTTGAGGATGGTATGTTGGGATGACTAATTGTTCAAGGGTGCTCTTGACATAGTATGCATTCATGAAATCTCTCAAAAGCTTGGGTCCCCCATTGGTGATGAACCGCTTGAGGCAGCTAAAGCGCTCTACAATCTCTTGCCAATAAACCAAGCAATAGTTGTGGTGGTGCAATTGGTGGTTGCCCACACCACTGGCTGGCGGTTGAAGTAATCAGTAGCTGTAATGTTGTACTTCTTAGCCACCTTTTTTCCTCAGGAAGAGGCCCAACAATGTCAAGGGCTCACTTTCATGGGGTTTCATGGCCTTGTTTTGTAAGGCTGGCTTAGGCGTAGCAGGATTAGGCATGTCTTTTTCATACAAAGCACACATTTCAAGGAGGTCCAGGGTGTCCTGGCTCATGCAAGGCCACCAAACCTTACGCTTCATGATCTCAAAGAGGTTACATCCTCTGATATGATCTAGGGTGCAATAGTAATGCAGTATTGTGTCTCCTTGTTATGTGGTGGGAATTTAAGGTATATTTTCACCTTTCTCTGCCCAACAACAGACATTGCCAGCATCAGTGGTAAACTGGCTTTTGTTGTCCTTAAGCTTCAAAATGGTTGCTGAGTTGAGCCCTCTGTAGCAAGTGGCCTCAGGAAGTAGTTGGATCTTGGTCAGTCTGGTTCTAACCTGAAATTCCCTGTTATGGACTATACATACAGTCTGTAGAGGGCATCAGCCATGACAAGTTCTTTGCCAGGCTTGTACGCAACACATAGTTGATATGGGGAAAGACGTTCAACCCATCCTGCTTAGTGTTGGTTCAAGTGCAACTGAGTGATGAAGAGTTGAAAAGGCTTATGGTCTGTTAAGACCCGGGGTGGAAGGTTTGCCTTCCAAGAAACAGCATAATTTCTTGACACAGGGTACAATTGCTGCTAACTCCTTGCTGTGTATAAGGTAGCGCTGTTCTGTGCCAGTGAAATTCCTGGACTCATATGCTATGTGTAAAGTTATGCTTCACTCTTAGGCCTCACTCCAATTCCTGCCAAATGCTTGGGAATTTCCACCAAATTATGGTTGAATACTCTTCTAAAAGGTTAGTTAAAAAGCCCAAGAAAAGCCATCAATTTAATATTTTTGGAAATACTCAGAAGATGCACCCACCCAACCCACCCAAGAGATACCTCTGGTTAAATATCATGTGCAAGAGAAGCTGGGAGCAGTGATAATAGCATCCAAAAGCATATTCCTGATTTTAGTTGGTTCAGTTTTCCTTTTGACTATGTCCATTCAAAATTTGTCAAGATCTTTCTACCTCAAGAAATGCATTCATATCTGCTCATATAATTGGTTGATTGGGGTTTTAACGCTCAATCTAGCACCTCAATCTTATCTCATCCCTTAAATGAATGCAATAGCTGTAAAAGACCTTGCTTCATCATTCTCTACTCTAATAAAGTTTGAAATTTTTTTAGTCTAACTAGGCCATTTGTTTTTTTATGTTGCTTTTGGTGTTCAGTTGATTTCTTCCCCCCTTTGGCCTCACAGGGGTTTTTTGGTGACAGTGTAAGGGCCAGCCCAGTGAAGACAGGAACAGGGTTTGAACCCACCACCCAGCTTTCAAGCAAAAGCAAGGGTTGCCTCAAAATCCTTCTGGGGGATTCAAACCCCCAACCATCCACCAGGGCGGGCAAGGGCCAATTTGAAATTCCCTGGCCTATTTGGGCAGTTTGAATTGACCTGAGAAAGTTCCAGTCCTGGGGCCAGTTTAAATACTGGCCTGGGGGAGCTTGCGGCTCTCAACATCATTAGAGCACACAGCCCCAATGCTATAATTGGGCTGGGCTCATCTAATGCCACCCTCAATCAGATCTGCTGCAGAATTCCACCAGCAGATATGATAAAATCCAGATTTATGCTGCTGCTTCTGAAGCTAAAAATACTGCTGTTCCTGCCACCCCTAATCACTCCAGATGCACTGAGGTGCTAGCTGAGCATCTTGTAGCCACTGAGGATGCTGTTGATGCAACCAGTAAATTTGTTGATAACAGCACCTTGGTTAAGCTGCAAGACTAAGAAATTCTTGCAGTCAATAACCCAGTAGAATTTCAGGTTGAAGATGCTAATCAATTATCCACCAGCCACCAACAGAGTTCCCCTGCCCAGACCAAGTCACCTGAATTCCAATCCACAATTTCTAAGCCACATTTCTTTACTTCTCAGAAGCCATTGCCCAAGAGTTAGGACACCAAAAGCTCACCAATAGTAGGAAGTAGTGCATTCTAAGGTAAACCAGATGAATGGTATAAAACTGTCAGGATACTAAGAGTACCATGGGGCTCCAGTAGGTAAAGGAGGATTCAGAAAAGGTACTGGCATGGCCCACCAGATGATGGGACCTAATTTTACCGGGTAGGAAAGGGCCTTCCCAGCCATAGCCCAAGGCCCGGCCGCTGACAAGGCAGAGTCAATCAATCCTGGGAGCGCCAGGTAAAGCACTCCCAGGAATTGACTATTCTGGCCAGTGGCGTCAGAGGTGGGTGGGGTTGAGATGGTTGGTTTAGGTGTCGGGGGGTGGCTCCATGGGGACCAAGTGGCAGTAGGATTGTTGTACTTCCCATTGAAGATCAAAGGGTAGATGGTGATTGCTTTGCTGTCACAGATGATTTGATAGGGTTCCTTGGGTGAAAATTGAGAGGTTGTACCACTGCAAGTCTACCAATGTCCAGGGTTTGTGGTCAGGATTTGAGGGGTACTCAGTGAAATGCACAGGGTCAAATGTAGTGTTGGGTGGATGGTAGTAGTCAAAGGCTTTGGTTTTTTCAACTGGAGTCTGGCTATCTATCCCAGTGGATGGGTACTGACGCTTGGGTGTATGTAGATGGAAGAGTATCAAAAATAGGTATGGAAGCATATTGGTGAACCAAAGATTCATAACAACTTTATTTGCTAAGGATGATGATACAGAACTTTTTCAGGTGCTTCTTATTTATATACTTACTCACATGCAAGTGCCTCTGGGCATTCTTCTTGTGTTATCTGTGTGGCAAGGCTTGACATCTCAGGTTCTGATGTTTGATTGGCTGCTTCGTGGTCATTTTTGGGGTTTTCAGGAAAAGTTGTTTGGCTTTTTGGTGGTCCATTTTGGCTTGGCTAGCCATTGATTCTGGCAGTTTTAGCTTCTGGGGTTATGGGGTGTTTCCCAATTTGATCACCATTTTTGAATTGGCTTGACAGGCTCTCTTGAGCCCAAAGAACTTGATTAAAAAAGGGGTCCCCAATTGGGGACCCCAAATTACTTAATGGAGGGTGGGCTTGAACTGGGTTTACTGGGCAGCTAAAAATAGCCTACCTAGGCCCAGCCAAATCCACCAAGGCTTGGGCGTAGCTTTTGGGGCCCAGAATGGGGCCCACAGCTACTGCCTGCTAGCCCTGCCTGGTGGCTAGGAGTGGGTTTGATTCCCGCCCAAGGCATTGAAATTGTTACTTTTGTAACAAAAACTCACTTCCCCACACTCAAATCTAGTGCAGACAACGTTAAATAAAGTATATATTAATCTTTCAGTTTTGTTGCTTTATTAGGATTACAATTTATACATCACTTGAGCAGAAGTCAAACTAGAAGACTAGAGTACCACCCTAGACCTACACCCATGGACTACCATCCAGGTCCAGATCCTGGAATGGCTGCCATTCCTTATGACTCCCTTTCTCCTCCTCTTCCTCAGCCCTACAACCACAGTAGAGCTGGGATGATCATCCTGAACATCCTCAGTCTGGTTGAAGTCATCATTCCCAACCTTGGTGCCTATTGTCCCATAGCTTCTGGATTGCTTTACCTAACCTGTTCTGCTCCATTCCTCTACTGGGTCCTTGTTACATGTTATTCAGATGGATTAAGCTCCCTTTTAGTACCATGGTAATGACAGCTGCTGGCCATGACAGACAGCCTTTTGTTGTTGCTTAAACTGCAATTTTTATTGTGGTTTAAAGATTGGTTTTATTTCCTACTAACCTGCCCCTGATTCTCCTACTATGGGGAGGAAGGTGCCCCCATTGTTTCCTACTCACAAAACCTCCCCTATAGCCCTGTTAGAGGGGTCAGTCTTGATTTCAACCTGGTAGTTCCTGTTGAGAAACTGTAGGATAAGCATAGTAGTGAGCTTTTGTTTCAGTTTTTTGAAGGTCTGATCTCTAGCAGGCGTCCAATGAAAGTGTTGTTTGGTGTTCAAAAGCTTGGTGAGAGGAGAAATCAGCTCTTCAAAGTTGGAGTTAAACTTACTCATGTATGCACCACATCTAATAATGTGCGCACCTGGCCCACATAAGAGGGAGGCAACATATTAGTAATTACCTTGAATTTAGTTTGATCAGGTTTTCTCCCTTCAGATTAGATGATATGTCCCAATAACAGCAAATTGAACTGGAGGAATTCAAATTTGGATGGTTTAGCCTCAATCAATGTTTGAGAAGGGTGCCAAGGACAGCTTGGGTACGTGGAGATGTGTTTCTTGATCCTGGCTGAATACAATAACATCATATAGGTACAGAACAATACACTTTATAACTAGGTCCTCAAATTCCTTATTAATGAGCATTGCAAAGTTAAAGGATACATTATTCATATTGAAATTCATGACTTGGCACTCAAACTGTCTATAGAACATTGAAAAGAAGGGTTTCCTTCATCCCCAGGGATAATTCTGACCTAGTTGTATTCCACAGTGAGGTCAATTTACTAAAGACAATGGCACCTGGAAGTTTAAAAACAAGCTGTCAATCATCAGGAAAGGTATTTGTTCTTTACTGTGACTTTCTTGAGGGTGCAGTAGTCTGTGACTGGGAATAGGGACCTGTCTTTCTTGTTCACAGAGAATAATGCAGCCCTATACTGAGATATAGATAGGCAGATAAACCCTTTTTTCAGGGAATATACAAGGTGTTATTGGAGGGACATTTCCTTTTTGGGCTTTAGAAAAATAATTTAGGAGCACCTTGGGCAGCATCCCAAATAGTTGCATGGTGAGCTGAGTTTCTTATGGTGGAGTAGTTTACCCAGTGTTTTTCTGAATACATCCTTGAACTCATTGAGTGGTTCTTGCAGTGCCAGTGGTAGAAAATATAAGAGGGAGTTGGGGAAGGTTCAAATCTGATGACTTCAGCTGAGCATTAATTAAAAACCAATTTGCTTTAAGAGTTAGATGGTTAAGGGCACTATTCATTGAGAATTGATGAGGATAAAATAAACAAATTTTCTGCTTCTTGAGCAGCACTAAATGAAATTTAGTGGATGGACTCACTAATTTCACGCCTTTGAAGGTGTAGTGGAAAGCAGCAACAAAAATCAAAATTGTGAAAAGCATTTAGAGATGAAAATCTGAATTCAAAGAGGATAAGGAAACAGAATAAAGAGCAAGCCAAGGGATCACAATGGAACAAGCTGAAAACAGAAGAGAGCTGAGTAAAAGTTGTTCACAACTGGGGCCAGAAGCCAAGGTATTCCAACATTGAGTTATAACTTCCTTTATTTTCAATCTGTTAGAAATAATATGCTATCTATAAACAAGTTTCTAGAGGGGGGTGGGGAAAGTTTTAAAGTAGTTTAGGAGAGAGTGGGGGGATTTTGAGGCATCTGATTAGCTGGCAAGAATTTTTTCAGCAGTTTGGTGGCTGTCTTTAAAATTTGAATTGATGGCGTCATAATCCATAAAAATTCCAGCAACCAGTGGGTCAAGCGCTATGCTCCTTTGGTAGTGAATAGTGTGTGATCAATTTTTTGTAGTCATTTGGGGGGAAAGCAATTCCGGATTTTTCAGGGCTATTTGGACAACCCCAGATTTGACCCATTTTTGTCAATAAATGCATTTAATATGGATGGTTTTCTCAAGGGTTTTGTGACAGTACTTCTTAGGTTTCTGGTCTGGAAAGGGTGCAGTATCCCTTCCAGTTGGTTTTCTACTATAGAAAATTCCCCTTTAAACTCACATGAGCATAGGACTGTGTCAGATTTGAGACAGGTGGCTCCTTTTCTTAAAAGGAGCTCCTGCCCAAAATTTGGAAACAATTTCAAGGGAATCTTCTCAAAGAAGATTCCCTCAGAATTGTTTCCTTCCACACCCACAGAAGGGTGTAGTTGATTTGGGATTTTTTTAAAAAAAAGATTTTTTTTCTCCCTATTTTTTAAAAATTAAAAACAATAAATTTGAAATTAAAAATTTTTGTCAAAAATATTTTTATTATAAAGTATATTTATTTCATAACTCAAAAATATGGAATGCAGAAAGCCTTCTGAGACCTTCTTTTTTTATGATTTTGGATTTCCCCAACATAGGAGAATCCAAAATATGGGTCCAGGGAAGGGAGGACAGGACAATTAAGGCATTTGCCTTAATTGTCCCTTTTTGTGGCCAACGCAGCCCTACATTAGCACTATTTGATTATTTAGACAAATGCAATTCTGTGTAGTAACTTGCTCATTTTGTTTGGATACATTTGGAAACTATATAATTTATTTTAATTGTAATGACATGTGTGTCCTGGTCAATGTAGGGAAAGTTATAGCACAACCAATCTAGGCCTGCAATTAAGTTGTGGTTGAGACCATCCATGATGGACCCAGAAAGCCTGAATTAAATTTTTCTGTTATGATAAATAATAATTAATTAATCCTGACCTTCAGAACACTATTTGTATTTAATTTATTAAGCTCAAATCAACAAGGCTTGTATATCATGTCTTGAAAATCATAGTTCTTAATCACATACTGGATATAAAGCTAGTTTGGTATACAAGGTTTATATTATATTATAAGTTATTCTAGTCAGTTACTCATGGGTTTATATGGAACAAAACTCAAATTACATAAGATTCATTCTATATAATGTATCACATTGTTATTCAAATAAAGAATCTTTTACTAATTTCACTTCTCTTTCTACTATCACTTTTTCTTGCTTGTTGTCTCAATCTTTAAACAGCCAAGCCTACAACACCAGAATATTTTTGGCTATTCTTTCTTGTTCTCATTTCTACTAAAGGTAACAGGAAGATCTTCCTGCTATACTAACAGTTAGATTTAGTTCTGCTGGCCTAGTCAGAGTCTGACATAATTTATTATGCTCCTGCAGCCCAGTACAAGTAGGTTTCCCTGCTTCTCAGTTAGAGCTTCCCCAGAGATTTCCCCTCTTACTCCTTGTAAATATCTTTGTGAGCCTCACACCCATTCTAATAGAAAATGGTAGTCTCATGGGCTATTACTACTGTTTATAGAGTCAGCTATGTATACTTCCTTAATTTAGCTTGGTAAACACTCTATCTGTTGGAAATCAGCAAACTTTTAATTGAACATGATGTGTATAGCACTTCTTCTCTGAGGACACCCAAAAATGTCCTTAGTCAAAGCCAGGTGCTGAATGAGTGGGCTTTTTGTTTTTCAAGTGACCCTTTTCCAAAGCTAGAGTATTGTATTTGACCTGCAAGATGAATAACTTTTATAAGGTATTTTCTACTAGCATCATTTAGTCTGCATCATGTATTACAACCTCTCCTGTCAAACTACTTTCTTTGGGGATATAAATCTCTTGAGAGAATTGCTTGAAAACACTGCCTAATATTTCTTAGCATATGGCTGTCAGCTTTTGTCTTTTAGTCACTATGTCTCATTTTTCCTGAAAATCCCAGCTTCTGGTGAGCTTTCTGCATCAATGCTAGTACAGATCTTCTTCTCCTGTGTTAGGCTAATAGATATGGATAAGATTATCCATTTTGCAATAAGTAAAGTATTGCTTGGGGGTTATGAATAGCTTTTATTCAAAAAGAAGGAGTGTCACTTTAGAAACTTTCTGTGTTATAGTTTTTCCTTGGTCTTGGTTTTATCTTTGCTCTTACTTCTGCTACACTATGCTTGGGATTTCCCTATCCTCTCCTTGTATATTTAATTAATCCTTATATAGCTTATTATTTCAGTATGAGTCTATTTTGATCTTTTTTCTCTTCCAGGCTTAAACCAATTTAATTTTCTCTCTTCTGTAATGGATTAAAATTATAAACTTACTTTGGATAATGCCAGAAGACTTTTCTCTGTCAGGGTCCCTGATTATTTAAGCTGTTCCCTTTCCTTTAAAAAAATCTCATTAAAATATTTCTTGACCTTTAGTCAATAAGAGGGCTGCATTTCCCTGCTGTTTATGAAGCTCTTTGTATTGCTCTTTGTTTTTGCTTTTTGCTCTAAAAGATCACAGTCAAATAATAGTGAAATGCTGAAATTCTGTGCTTTGCATCTTGGGAATTTTCCCTGTTTTCTTCAATGTTTCTCTGTGTCTTTATTTGCTTGTTTTTCTTATGGAAAACAAGGATATTTTAATCTGTGTTTTTTAATGTTTCTTTCTTATTTTCACGCTGTTGTCTAGACAAAAAACTATTTGTGGCCTATGTCTTACATTGCTCTTACTATAGTAAACAGCAAAATGTTTCATTCTGCTTTCCACTTTTTTGTTCTGTTTCCAGCCTTTTCTGCTCCTCCTTCTGGGTTATTTTTAAATAAATAAAACTTTATTTATTTTTTCATTTATTTATTTTTATTTTCTTCATTCTTTTATCTTTATCTTTATTTCTTTTAATTCTTTTTATGCCTTTTCTCTTAAATTTATTCTTCAATTCTCTGATATCTTCCTCTTTTTTCTAAATTTTCCTATTTGACTTCCCCCTAGGCTCTATCTTCTTTTTCTCTATTAGCTCTATATATGTGACAAAAATTGATGGATAGTAGGAAGTGGTCTCCATGTGGTGGGGAGTAACCACCCAAATCCACATAGAGTTAATGATTAACCACCATCAAAGCTTCAAATACTGTTTGTTAAAATTTCCAAAAGAAACACTAGGGTTTAAAAATGATTAAACCTAACCAATAGAGTCTTAAATATATATCCTGAGAAAGGATAAAGTGTCTTCAGCATAGAACTCTGGACATTGAGAAGTTGTAACTGTCTCAGTTTCAGATTCAGCAGGAAAAACACTAAGACTCTGAGGCATTGAAGTATTGCTAGGGGACGCCAACAATAATGTACCCAAGACAAGGCCCCATCTTACAGTAATAATTTGACTTAAGATCATGTTATAAATGATTTAGAAGAGTAGACCAACTAGTGTCAGGAAGCCAGGCATAGGTAGAGACATTGGTTGGCTTAGGACAGAATACAGCTGGGCCAGAGGGTAATGCCCAGCATAGGATGGGTGCTAAATTGATAATATAGGATACATATTGCCCAAGCAAAGACCAGGGCCCTGAATTGGGCACCATAGTGTCTACCATTCCCGTCAAAGTAATGTAGAGTACTCCAAAAAGTTGGGTGGATGTAGTCTTGGCCGCAGTGGGGGTCTCCATTGGGTGGTCAGGTTGCGGGGTTAAGGGCGGAGTCATGGGAACAAAGTAGACAGGCAGATAAATGTACTTGTATTTGAACAATAAGGGTGGCACCTCAATCCTCTTTCCTTCATTTCCTATGTATTCAGTTTCTCTAGTCCTTGCCAAGTGATCAACAATGAGGATGGTCTCCAAGTTGTACTCCGCGTAGGCAGGGTTGGGCGGGTAATTGGTAAAAATGCACAGGTCCAAAGGGGGCTCCTGGGGGATGGTATAGTGCCTGGGGAGGATTGGCAGGTTAGTCTCCAGAAGGGGCAGTTACCTGATGGTCTACTTGGCTGGAGTTAAGAGGGAAGATCACTAAGACTAGATAAGGTAAGATTTGCTTGAACCAAAGGTTCATAAAACTATATTGTTGAAAATGATAATATGGTCATCACCATACCACCGGGGTTTTTATACCATGGGTCTTTGCTTCTTTGATTTTTGCAGGATTCAGGTTTTCATATAAGGCACTGTCAGGGCATGGATCTTGGCTTAGAGTCTTGAGGGCAGCAGATCCAGATTATACCTTCTCTGGTGAATAGAAGTGGCAATGCTTTGTTCCGCCGCTACTGTTTGGCACGTCACCTGAGTAGTTCAATTGTACTACTCATTCTTGATAAAAGACTGGCAGGTGCTGGTGGTAATTGGCAGAGTTAAGAGTAGGTTTTCTTTAACCTCTTTAAGGCAAGCTACAACCTCTGCATAGGTCCAGATCTTTGGTGGCGCAAGGTTGGCAGCAATCTGGTGACCATTCAGGGAATTGTCCTTGGGAGACTGGCAGGTCTCAGAGTATCTTGTTGACTTGGGTTTGCAATTTAACGGTTTGGCGGGTTCCTGTCCACTTTGTGTGACTTGAGTAGTCTTTGGAGGGTCAGGGTTCAATTCCAGGGTCTTCAATGTTGATTTCAAACCTCAAGTATTGACGCTTGGCAGGTTGGCAGGTTGGTAGGTTTCTGTTCCCCTTGTTTGGGGACATCTATCTCTGATGGTCCAGGGTTTGACCCAACTCTCAGTTGGGCGGTTTCCTCTCCACTCTGGTCAACATAAGGCTTTCCCTGAGACCTGGGTTTCAATTCCCAGGTTTTCAATACAAGTATTGAAATGTCATTCATGACACCTATAGTATTAATCCAAGACACTTATAATAGAAACAACCTAAAAAGATGTCACTATGATAGTCCTTCTAGTGATTGTCCTTACTGGGTAAAAAATCAGTTTTGTTATATGTAATTTATAACTTTTTTATAATTGGATACATTGATAAAGGATCTCTTAATAAAATATTTTAATGGCAATTTTAATATGGAAGGGGGTGATTACGCTATTTCAATTTATGTCACTTTGAATTCCACTGGGTTTCATATCACCCAATAGATTTGATGCGCACAATGTATAGGGGAAAATAAGGGGAAATTAAATATGATGCCAGGCTACGTTATATCAATTCTTCCACCGCAATTCTTGATTTCCACTTTTCAAAAGTACATATTCATGTCAATTATCATTATAATAAAAAATGTAAGAAAACATATGAAACTTTGCAGATATGTATTTTTGGCCTTCTATAAACAACTGGGTACTTTTTAACCCCAGTTTTATAAGCTAGTTTAAATATATTCAAGTTTTACTCTTTGGCCTGTTTGATGTAGCTCCACTGGAAATTTGTTAATTTAATATAAAAAATGGCCAAAAACACTATGTTTTTGAGCTACAGTACCTCAATTACATCACTTGAAAAATGACATTTTGACTGCAAGTTTTCAGTCAAAAGTCAAATTTTTACATACTTGGTTACTAATAAAAAATTATAATTTAAAACACATTAAAAAAATTGATATTATATATTTTTAGATCCTCTCTACAATTCTATGTAAACAAAACTACTACTTTTTTATATTAAAAACATTCTCATTTTTCTCTTTAGAAATAACCCCACATTGCTCATATTTTGATAATAATTCACTTTTAGATGCCTCCCAAGCCTACCACTAAAGCTGCGCCTAAGGCCAAAAAAGCCAGGACAACCTCAAAGAAGCAGTCTTCTAAGGCCAAAGCTCCCCCAAGACCCTAACTCCATCACCTGAACCAGAGGGAAACAGTCCTACCCCTTCCCATACTCCTTTTTATATACTCCCCCTCAGATCTCCAAGAGAAGTTATTCAACTTCAATTGTCACTCAGATCCCACCTCAGAGCCTAAAGAGGAAGAGGAGCAGGAGCCTGGTGCTCCTAAAGATGACCAAATTGAGCTCTGGGATCTTAACACCATCCACAATATATGCAATCAAAATGGCACCTTTGCTGTACCTGCCACATAACCAGCCAGCTACCCCATCATGACAAAGAAAGGGGGTGTTGGCTTTGTCTACAAGGGCTACAGATTCAGCTGTAATGATGAAAAGAAACCCATCTGTCAATATCACTACAAATGTGATGATGTTGTGTGCCCTGCTAGACTCACTACATACAGGTTCACTAGATTCAAGGCCATGACAACTGGGAATGACTGCTCCAAGCCTTTTGACCCCCTTTATCAACTGATCTGCTGGTTTCTTTGCCAGGTGATCCCAATCACCAAAGATCAAACCACCACCGAGGTTGTCAAAGATGCCCTTTATAATTTAAATGGCACCCAGCTTGCCACTGTTGGTGACGCCTCCAAATTACAGAGATATCTCACTGATCAGAGATATGCTCTGAGCACTGAAGGTGTCAGTGCTTCATCAATTGATTAATTGATACTTACTGAGGAGCAAAAACTATCTCAGCATGAGGAGAGATTCCTTCTCCACAATGACGGCTAACATGCCCTGAGCTCATTATTTGCTTTGCCATCTTGCAGGATCTGCACAACCTGTTGAAATGCAAATAATGGCTTACAAATGGCACTTTCTCCACCTGCCCAAAGCTATTTAGCCAGCTTTGGATATTCACAGGCAGGTGGAAAATCTATTTCTTCTCCTGATTTTTTTTACTCCCAAATAAGAAGCAGGAAACTTATGTCCGTTCACTTACAATTCTAAAGGTCAAGTTGGATGAAATCCTCCCAACCATCAAAGAGGAGACAAAGGAAACCAGAGGACGCGCAAAGGCCCAGTCCCAGGAAGAGGAAGCCACCCCAATCAAAAAGCAACCAGAAATCCTTCCATATCACAAATATCTGGTATTGAATTTCAAACAGGCTCAGGCAAATGCCTTTATTTGTGTCTTTAAGAGCTCCCCTCAGGGATGCTACTTCCACTTCAGGCAGGAACTCTGCCGCCACCTTCAAACGTGCTCTGAACTTCATGAGCTTGTCAACTCTGAAGGCACTAAAGAAGCCAAAGACATTTTCAATTGCTTTGCTGTCCTTGTCCTTGTGAGAAAGGAGGAGACAAATGCCTTTTACGACGCCCTCCTCTGCCATCCATATATCCTTTCCAACTAGGCAGCCTTTGCTTCATTCATAGAGTATTTGAAACTCAATGGATTGGAGTATTTCAAGGAGCACACCACATCAGAAAAGGCAGTAACTTAATCCAGTAGAACTGCTTTAAGAAGGTAAAAGATGGCCTGACAGACCACCTCTTCCCTTTAAGGGTGGCATAGTCAATTTGCAAAAAGGTTAGGGTTCATAAGCCCAAATTCAACAAGATAATGGTGCATCTCAAAACCCAGCAGGCCATCTCTGCCTGCCTCTTCAAGACCAACATGAAGTCCAAGGGTGACCCCCCAAGAAAACTAAGGTGGTAAAGAAACATACTGAAATCAGCAAGGTGCTCCCTGCCTACTATCCCAAGGATAGAAAGCTTGAGCATCTTCATGCCATCTCTGTTGCTCTTTCAACTAATGTTTGAGCCCCTTCCCATTAAACTCTTCTTTATCTTCTCTCAAAATTCCTTTAATTTTATCATTCTTTGACTTTTATTTAGTATTTGGTACAATTATATGCTTATTTTAAAGTATAGTTTATAGTTATAATAGATGAAAATAATTGTTTTGGGTACATTTTTACTTTTGGGCTTTATAAAGCCTTGTTGCTACTAATCAACCCCATTTCTATTTCAGATTTGGAATCTTGAGTCTTTTTTAAGCCTAGAAATGTTTTTTAAATTTTTATTTTTGAGAAGTTTTTGGGTTATTTTTGGAGTTCAAAAAATCTAAAATTTTAAAACATGTTTTTCTTAGTCGCAATGCTGTAAATTGAAATGTTGTTTTTACTATAAAATTGAGATAGCAAAAAATCAAGATGGCATAATTCAAGATAGTGTTTATTGAGATGTTTTTTTCAAAATGGTATATCCTATCAATAAAAAGTAAACTTCAGAAAAAGATTAAGACTGTTGTAATTCAGAGTTGAAGCATTGCTATTGTGAGGTTAGGCTTTTTGGCCACAAACAATCAGGCTAATCATTGCACGCAGATCATTACATTTACATGTCTTACTATCACTAGTCTGATGCTCTATTAAGTGTAGTAATTATACGCCATAATATCACTAATACATTATAATTATATGGCAGTTATACGCCGTATAATCACTAATATATTATAATAGATATGTCAGTTATACCCCGTATAATTGTTAGTTTATTAGGATAGATGCAACAATTATACGCTGTATTATCACTTATTATCATTCCGATGTGTTATATTATACACTGTATAATTACTAGTTGATATGGCTATTATACACTGTATAAATGTTATCCAATATAGTAATTATCATTGATTACACGGCGTGTAATCACTAAATCATCAACTGTATATTGCCCATGCCACCCTGCTGGACATTGTATCAACTCAGCCTTACCCAGCCTGATGGTGTTTATGAATATATCAAACAAGTGATGCACATATGTCAAGGAAATACCGAGTTTGTGTCAGCATTACACGGCAGATAATCCATGGGGTTGATACTGGATTGAGTCTGCTATTATATGGTGTATAATCCCTAATTTTGACCTGTTGCATTAATAAGCAGAAGGCTCACCATCCAGAAAAAAATAACTGATTAAGCCCAACAAATGGAATACTGGAATTCCACCTTCCAATGTGAGAGGGCTGAACAGGGACAATTTCTAAGCATCAATTAAATACGGCAAAGTTTCACAGCGCAATAATAGGCGTGTAAGATACAGCCAACCAATAAATGACAGTAGGCTAGCTCAAGAAGAGCGTAGGCTGTAGCTGAAGTGCCATGTACACCTGTCAAGGCCAGTAGAAACACACATGCAAAAGACAGCCAATCAGGATAGGTGCAGCCAGCAAAAATGGACCTATTGCAAAGGTAGCCACTGAGAACTGTCTGAAAGGACAAGAACAAGGGTTGTTGCAGTAAATATTGATATAGACGCCTGAAAAGATAACAACAAGTTCTTAGTTACAGCTGGATAGATTGCAGCTGGTGGCTAGATTGTACTCCAGTTTCAATAAACAAAATTATCTTTAAAGTTCTATCCTATTGTAGTCTGTAGTGCTCTTGCATAGGATTAGGTAGAGCACATTGGCAAGGCTAACATCTATCTGTAGCTTTGAACATACCAGCAATAACCCAAGTTGCTCAACAGCTATAATAAAAAACATTGGCTTATAAATTATATTTATTGTTTGTCAAGTGTAAATTTTGTTTTTATAATTCCAAACTTCCTTTTACATGTGATAACTATATTTTTTCTTTAGTTTCTTTATTCTGAGCATGAAGATCTGAAAATTGATTTGTTTTATTGTTGGTATGGTAAGATGGGGTGTTTTTATGTTTAATTGAGGGTCTACCAGAACGTAAGACTGCTTCTAATTTCTTGTTTGAAAATATCTTTTGGTAGGACACACCATTTTGAAAACACCATTTTGATTTGCGCCATCTCAAATTTAATTTGAGATGGCATTTTTTGTTTAGAAATTTTTAATCACAAAAATTAAAAAAACAATAAAATATTTAAAATTTACATATACTTTATTAATGTGGCATCTCAAATTTACGCCATCTCAATTCCGTCACTTTGAGTCAGATTACTTAAATCTTATTTCACTAACTTTATTTACATATGAAATCACTTAGTGTGGTGCATGTTTATGCCATCTTGATTTTACGTCATTTCAAATTATGCCATTTATCTTAAACTAAAATAAGCTTATACCCAAACTAAAATAAAGCCTGTGGTAATGTTCCAGAAGATTTTCCTATAGTATTAATCTAAGACACTTATAATAGAAACAACCTAAATAGACGCCACTATGATAGTCCTTCTAGTGATTGTCATTGCTGGGTAAAAAAACAGTTTTTTATATGTAATTTATAACTTAATTTACATGGATACGTTGATAAGGGATCTCTTAATAAAACATTTTAATGGCAATTTTAATATGAAAGGGGGTGATTATGCTATTTCAATTTATATCACTTTGAATTCCACTGGGTTTCATATCACCCAATTAATTCAATGCGCACAATGAATAGGGGAAAATAAGGGAAAATTACCTATGATGCTAGGCTACGCTATATCAATTCCCTTGCTGTAATTCTTGTTTTCCACTTTTCAAAAGTATAGTTTCACGTCTAAAACCACTTAAGCAAAAAATGTAAGAAAACATATAAAACTTTGCAAATATATTTTTTTTGATCTCTTCAAACAACTGAGTACTTTTTAACGCCAGTTGTATAAGCTAGTTTTTGAGAAATTCAAGTTTTACTTTTGGCTCAGTTGAGGTAGCTCCACCGTAGATTTGTTAATTTAATATAAAAAATGGTCAAAAACACTATGTTTTTGAGCTATGGCACCTCAATTACGTCACTTTGAAAACACCATCTTGAGAGCAAGTTTTCAGTCAAAACTCAAAGTTTTGCCTACTTGTATTACTAATAAAAAATTACAAAATAAAAACATTGAAATTTTTATAGTATATATTTTTTGATCTCCTCTCCAATTCTATGTAAAAATTGATACTTTTATATTAAAAACATTCTCATTTTTCTCTTTAAAAACAACCCCCAAATTACTCATATTTTTTACTTATTCACTTTTAGATGCCTCCCAAGTTAACTGCCAAAGCTGCGCCCAAGGCCTCCAAGTCCAAAATCACTCTGCCCAAGGCCAAAAAAAGCCAAGACAACCCCAAAGAAGCAGTCTTCTAAGGCCAAAGCTCCCCCAAGACCCCAACTCCATCACCTGAACAAGAGGGAAACAGTCCTACTCCTCCCCATTCTCCATTTTTTTACTCCCCCTCTGATCCTTAAGAGAAGTTGTTCAACTTCAATCACCATTCTAACCCCACTTCAGAGCCTGAGCCCGAGCCTGAGCCTGGTGCTCCTGCAGATGAGCCAATTGAGCTCTGGGATCTTAACTCCATCCACAATTTATGCAACCAAAATGGCACCTTTGCTGTGCTAACAACATACCCTATTAGTTATCCAATTAGGACAAAGAAAGGGGGTGTTGGTTTTGTCTACAAGGGCTACAGCTTCAGCTGTAATGACAAGAATAAGCCCATCTGCCAACATCACTTCAAATGTGATAACGTTGGCTGCCCAGCAAAGCTCACAACTTATGGGTTCACCAGATTTAAAGGCCTTACTGTTAACTACAACTGCGCCAAGCCTTTCAACCCTCTCTATCAACTTATCTGCTGGTTTCTTTGCCAGGTGATCCCAACCACAAAGGATCAAACTGCAACTGAGGTTATCAAAGATGTGCTCCTCAATTTAAATGATACTCAACTAGCAACTGTTGGTGGCGCCTCAAAACTACAGAGATATTTTACTGATCAAAGATATGCTCTGAGCACTGTAGGCATCAGTGCAAGCTCCATTGACCAATTGATCATTACTGAGGAGCAAAAACTATCTTGCCATGAAGAGAGATTCCTCCTCCATGATGATGGTTAACATGCCCCAGAGTGTATCATCTGCTTTGCATTAAGCCAGGATCTGTGCAACCTCCTCAAGTGCAAGACCTGGCTTGCAGATGGCACTTTCTCCACTTGCCCAAAGCTCTTTAGCCAGCTTTGAAATATCCATGGGCAGGTTGGAAATCTGGTTCTTCCCCTGGTCTTATTTTTCCTCCCAAATAAGAAGCAGGAAACCTTAGTCCGGGCACTCACAATTTTAAAGGCCAAACTGGATGAAATCCTCCCAACAATTGAAGAGAAGCCCAAGGAGACTAGAGGTCATAAGAAAAAATCCATCACCTAAGAAGAAGACGCTCCCACCCCAACCAAGAAAAAGCCTGAAAGCCTTCCCTACCACAAATATCTGGTAGTGGATTTTGAACAGGCTCAGGCAAATGCCTTTATTTGTGTCTTTAAGAGCTCCCCTCAGGGATGCTACTTCCACTTAAGGCAGGCACTCTGCTACTGCCTCCAAAAGTGCTCTGACCTCCATGAGCTGGTCTACACTGAAGGCACCAAAGAAGCAAAGAACATTTTTAATTGCTTTGCTGCCCTTGCCCTTGTGCAAAAGGAGGAGACCAATGCCTTTTATGATGCCCTCCTCCGCCATCCTTATATCCAGGCCAACCAGGCAGCCTTTGCGCACTTTATTGAGTATTTTCAGACTCAATGGGTTGGCATCTTCCAAGGGGCAATCTGCATTAGAAAAGGCGGTGACTCAATCATCTAGAACTGCTATAAGCAGGTCAAAGACTGGTTGATCAAGACCACCTCTTCCCTTAAAGGGTGGCATAGCCAGTTTGCCACAAGGGTTAGGGTTCATAAGCCCAAATTCAATAAGATCATGGTCCATCTCAAAACCCAACAAGCCATCTCTACCTGCCTCTTCAAGACTGGCATGAAGACCAAGGGTGATCTCCCTAAGATGACCAAAGCAGTGAAAAAGTACACTGAGATCAGCAAAGGGGCCCTTGCCTACTATCCTAAGGATAGCAAGCTTGAGCATCTCCAAGCTATCTCAGTTTCTCTTTCTACCAATGTTTGAGCCTATTTGCAATAAACACTCCTTTATTTGCTCTATTATTTCCTTTACTTTTATCATTATTTTAGTTTTATTTAGTATTTGGTAAAATTATATGCTTATTTTAAAGTATAGTTTGTAGTTAAAATATATGAAAATAGTTGTTTTTGGGATATTTTTAACTTTTGGGCTTTACACAACTATGTTGCTACTAATTGATCCCATTTTTTATTGCAGATTTGGAATCCTGAGGCTTTTTTAAGTCTAGAAATATTTTTTGAATTTTATTTTTTTGGGAATTTTTTGGGTAATTTTTGGAGTTCAAAAAATCTAAAATTTTAAAACTGTTTTTTCTTAGTCAAAATGCCGTAAATCAAAATAGCGTTTTTACTAATAAATCAAGATAGCAGAAATTTGAGATGCCGTTTTTAAATGGCGTGTCCTACCTATAATTTGGCATAGGGGTGGGATAACAAATGTTTTCAATTTAAATTTGCATTTGAAATATTAATGCCGACTTTAAAAAACTGATAATTACAACCCTGACTAGTATGGCTTGGGTTTAGGGGACGCTGTTTATGTGAATATTGTACATTCTTATCTAAGTTAAAGAATCATGTAATTTTGAAGTAAATAAGAATCAATTTACTCAAACAAAAGTTAATTGCCCTATAATTCAATTTAAAAAAACTTTATTAAGCTATTGTTGTTAAACTTAGCTTCACTAAGCCAATTAAAAATCCATCTTTAAATTTATTTGCTTCAATTATTTATTTTTTCAGTAACCTAATAGTTAATATATTATATAGATCTTTTTGCTTTTTCCCACATATATTAGTATTGAAACCAAATCCAGGTATCTTGATTTGATAAGATGAATTAAAAGGCCAATGAACAAAAAATATTCATAAGAGAAAATTTCCTATTCTAAAAACTAGATGACTATTGTTACAAATGCAGGGTTTAAAAGGATAAAAGTGGGGAAATAGCTCTAGGTGCTTCTAATTTTAATTAACAAATTTTTATTGTTATAATTGATATTGACTTTTTATCATATATTTAATGAAAAACAATTCATCAATATTAAAGTATTTATTAAAATCTTAATGAAGTTTAAGGTCAGAGTTAAAGATTGATTCGGATCAAGCATCTCTTACACATTTTAACCAAAAGCCATTAATTTACTAATCTTGTTTAAGTCATTTCCTATATCTCTTTAATTATGTAGCCGAAAAATCAGGGTTATAAACAATGTTGCTGGGTCTATCTGCTCAGAAATTGTTTAAGAACCTGATTTGATATGTTACTTGAAATAGATAACATGTTATAACGCTTTTGACAAAGAAGCATCAAGAGTCTGATTGGTTGCACCAGTTGCAACCAATTAGAAGTAAGGCAGGAATAAGAGGAAAGGTTTATGAAGACACATTTTTAAAGTAATCTTGATGGTGCTTGTATAGTTGCTCAAATGCAACCTCTATGATTGTGGTAAAGTTCCTTGCATTTGCATAGCTGCAAGGTTTAGGTCACAGTATAAACTTTCATTAGAACGAGAACTAAATTCATCGTTTCTATGAATAAAACAATCTGTAATTTTTAGATATTGCAAGATTTAACCGTTAATTTAATTACACTGTAATAGCAAGAATACCATTAATGATATCCCAGAATATCTAACAAAATCTTTAATAATGCTTTCCAAACAGAAAAAACTCTTTCACATGACTTATCATGTGTGATAACTGTGATAAAGTCAACTTGCTGGTAGTTTATTGTTAAGAAAAGTGAGAATTTGGTTTTTTAGCTAGTTGACTCCTGAAAAACGTCCTTTTAAATAATGGTATTTCACTTACTAAAACAATTTAATATAACAACTCTGTACTAATATAGTACATTGAAATAACTCCAGGGAGCTCAAAAAGCAATAAAATATACATTAACTAATAAGCTTAAAGAAAAAGAAAAAGAAAAATCTAATTTTACTATGTAAAAAACTTTTTACCATATACCTATTTTAACTTACTATGCAAAATAAAACTCTAATTATATAAAAATAAAATATACACAATACAGAAAAATGAGAAAATTATAATATTTAATATACTTCATATAAGTGTTGCAACTGAGATTCACCTCTTGCCCAATAATGTATCTTAGAGTAAACAGGAGGTGCTCCCAGAGCTGCTTCATGATGTATCTAGCAACACTGGGTATTATGCTACCAGTGTCAAAATAAGGGCAATATCTCATGATTAGGTGTGTAGCCAATTTCAAGCAACAATCCCTTGATTAGATATTGTGAAATCCCTGGATTTTTGACTTGACAATTTAGCCATCAATCTACTGATTGGAATTTGGAAAAATATCCAGAATAAATTAATGTTTGGCTCGGACGCTGATGCACCGGCCAAATTTGGTGGCACTAAGGCCAAGCCGCTCCAAAAATTAAGAATGATCTTTCCTGACCCAAAATCAATGGACCAGTCTGCCTAAATCCAATCCAAATCAATTATCCACCTTTGATCAATCAAGCGGTGCAGCAGCACAACCCTAAAATATCCAAGTGCTTCATTGGAGCTGAAAACTTGGCTGATAATGCATTTTCAGGTGCTCATCCCAATTATCATAACCACAATAGTGGTTAGTCTATGGTTTGACCCAGTTCTGCCTACATTGGCTGGGGTTGAACCCCAAAAACTCCTTGATATATTTTCCATGTGTTATTTAAGTATACTCTATGATGGAGTAGATCCCACCCATAGGATATGGGATGGATGGACTGGTTTTCAGGAAGAAAGCCATGATACCAGCTTGACATTACAGCTGGTATCACACTTGCTTTAGGATAAGGTCAGGAGCAGAAATGATGCAATAACAATAACTCTACAATAGAGCATTGGCAAGATGCCTTTTGGGATAACACTATTCAGTAAAACCCCAATACTTATACTGGTCCAGCCCTAGGATTCTTGGGTCAACTGCCCATGAGATAACAATCCTATAAAAGTATATTTTCTAACAATAATAAAGATTAAACTCTTTCTCTCTTCAATTATACTCTTCCTTAAGGTTTATCTGTGTTTATAGATAGTAAGACTGCATTTTGGTCTGCCTAGATAAGAAAAAGGTATTTTGAAGTCAGTAACTGTGTATTGATGTCCTTAGTCTTCAAACAAGGAACCAATACTTTATTCCCTACAAGCAAACCAACCAAATCTCCTCTTACCAAAGACAAGAGATTTTTACCACTCATACAGTAGTTTTACAACCTATTGAGATAAATAAAATCAACTCAGTTTAAAAAATTGAAAATAAAGGAATTTATATTAAATTACAATACATTTGGATCAAATTCAATTTTATTTTTTAGACTGAGTTGTTATTGTTTATCTCAATAGGTTATAAAACTGCTTTACTATACTTGGATCCTGCCACAACAACATCCTCTTGTGAGTTAGTGGCTTCTCATTCAAGTATATAAATGCTAATTCCCAAATAAACACATTTTTTCCTATCCTTGTTCTTTCTATTTGGAATTCTGTCTTCCCCAATATAAATACTAAACTATAATTAGTTCAGTTGAAACATAATGCCATTATATACAGCATTTGGAAACTCAATGAGAACATCTGAATATTATAAGATGTGCTATAAGGCAAGGTGCTGATCTTGGTTACAATATATGTTTCTGGGATGCAGCCCCTACAACAATCCTTGACCTCTAACATCATTTGAGTATGACCCTTCAAAATCCTCCTAAAATCATGACAATTATACAATGATACTATCTAAGCTTTTTTCTATTATGGTTGGCCTAAAGTATCAAATTTGTGCCAAAATTTATTATCAGCTTGCTATTTTGCCATATAGAAAATCACCCTTCTTAGAACCTCTCTGGATTGTGTCACAATCTCTACAATTGAACACTCTTGGGAAAGCAAATCCATGAGTAATTCCCCAATAAATAATAGGTTGCACTTTTTCAGACGCTCATCTCATACAGGATGAAATATTTTGAATCCTAATTGGAACACTAACTGGAAAATCCCCATGACTACCATGATGTACATGGAAGGTATGTGGCTTTTCATGATACTATATAATCCTCTATCTTCATATGAAATAAGTTATAATTCTCTTCTTAAAATTTCCTTTTATTTTGTTTATTATACTTCCAAAAAGTATAAACTAAACACTTTCTTTTCATTGCCTGTTCCTGGGGCACCTTGACTTTGTTCACCTCTTGATTTTGCTTCCAGCTTTCTCTTTATAAATGTTTTGATACTAACTTGGTAGTTTGAAGGGTTCTCCAAACAGAAAATGTTTATCCCAGCACCTTTTTTTAACTTCTGTAAGCTAATTCAATACTTGCTTCCTGTGTTTTTTACATCATGATACCACATAATATGTAACATCTGATTGTTTTAAGAAGTTTCTTCCTTTTTTGGGAAGGAGTAATTTCAAATTTACAAGCCATTTATATCATCACTTC
The DNA here is from genome assembly GCA_014839935.2 of Entomophthora muscae. Classification (NCBI taxonomy): domain Eukaryota; kingdom Fungi; phylum Entomophthoromycota; class Entomophthoromycetes; order Entomophthorales; family Entomophthoraceae; genus Entomophthora; species Entomophthora muscae. Next base: position 482,254 of record QTSX02000737.1, on the reverse strand, counting down.
TTACCCTTCTCAGACTTTTTAAAGTACAGAGCACGCCAGCCAGACTCCTGGGAAGCTCTTTTGTGGCTTTGAATGAAGGGTAAACTAAACTGCCTAGCATCTTCCTTTGGCCCAATACCCCTACAGTATTACTTATAATCCTTAAATCTCTCTGGGATCCTTCATATTAAATCTTGGGCTACACCTCATCCTTTATTCTTTCACTTGGGCTTTTTACAACCTTCTAGTAGCTAAAGATTTTCTAATCCAGCTTGAAGAGGCCCAGCCATCTTTAATGGAGAACCTCTCTAAATCCATAAATATCAGACAACGGTTTGCTGGTAGCCCCCTGTGGTGAAACCAACCCTCTGTTGTTTGATTAACTTTCTTGTTGGGGACTATCAAGCTATATTGTTCCAAATACAATTGATGATTCAGATTGCTGATGATCCAACTCATGTTAAAATTTATGTAATGTTGTGACCAACACACTCTGTTAATCAACTAAGGATAACCACCTTTAATGTATATACACTGATTACTGAGTTGACTAACTATTAATCCTAAACTTCCCATGATCTGTTGGATTATCCCTTTGCCTTTCCCCACAATTCCTTAATGTGGGTTTGAATCACTGTCAATCTCTAATATCCCCCACAGCTGTTGTTGTTCATTTTTCTATTAGAATGACATGGTCAACTAAGTTGCATTGTATAACCCCTTTATTATTTCTTCAATAAAACCCCAACTATTATGAACAACTTTATTAGCTACACTATGGGTATATTTTTTCTGTAAGTATATTCCCTTGTGACCAACACAAGTTTATCAACAAAAACTTCCATCTATATTGCCAACAAGTTGACTCTACATCCCTTCTTGAGGACTTGCTATATGCTGACGTTCTCTTGGCTGTCTTGTTGTCTTTTTAGCTTCTATAGTTTTTTGATTTCCCTTTTGTCTACTGATAACCTTAGCCACTTGTCTATACCTGCACACCTCCCTTTATACCCTTCTCTTGCAGGATATTGTCTTCACAGACTGACTATCATTCTACCTAGTAATATAGCACCACACCTCCACCAGGTTTTAATTTCTAATTAAATGGGTAATTTAATTATTTCCAATTCCAAGAGCCCAACTATTGTTTTTTCTTCCTGTAAGCCTTCCTTGCTCATTTGGTCTTTTGGGGGTATTTATAAGTTCAATCCCACACCCACCTGTGTATACCTCACCAGGTCAATTGTATATGGGGAGTATTTTGTAGTCTCCTTCTCAAGTTACAACCTTCCTCTTCATCTTCTTATCCAGATTCAGATTATAACATTGCCATATTTGTTAACTTACGTCAGAACACTATCCCAAGCCCTTGTCCTCACTATCAGAAAATCCTGCTCCAAGAACTTTGGATGGGGTTTTTCTGATCAAAGAAAGCTCTTGGGAGCCTTTCTGTACCCTATAGGCAATCAGGAAAGCTGTCTCTAGTATATGCTGGATCATTGTGGACCTTTATCTGGGGAGGGTAGTCCCCACTGTATAGATTGTCAACTCTTCTAAAGAGATGGAGCAGATTTCAACCTGACTGCCACCAAACTTGGGCTCCCAGAGGTCCAAAAACAGTTCTTGGGCAGGATCCCTTATTTCTTTATACTTTGGTGTGGGACCCCTTTTTTGCCGCCTGGGGTGGCTCCTGGGAACCCTTCTGCTGCTGTAGAGAAAGAGGCTTCTTGAAAGATCCTGGGCATTCTGGGAGCAGGTATCATGGTACAGCTTACAGTAGTGGCCAAGAGCTCAGTGCCCTGGGTGCAATATTTCTTGATCAGCAAGCTCTATAAGGATATTATGGGTGAGTCTATGCTTACTTTCATCCTTACATGAGCCTTTCCAAGAGAGAGGCTTAAATACCAATGTAGCACATGTGATTATTATAAAATAATAGTGTAATGGGCTGAAGCTGACCTGAGGAAGGAGCTGGTAGTAGAATTTATTTTTATAGTTATGTCACTGGGTAGGAGGTAGAGCTATTGTTGTAACTGTGCTGTTTTAGCAGAGTTAAAAGGGGGAAATCATTAGAAGCTAGATGATGTTCTTTATTGAGAGATAGGTATTATATAGTCATTATGAATTGTGGATAACAGGAGCATGATTGCATTGACCAATAAGTTGGATGATGAAGAGGGTGGCCTGATCCTGTTAATGAGCCAAGCGCCAAAACAAGGTATCCACAAAAAGGGATCAGCTTTTGTTAATGTTGCTGTTTCTGGAAATTCAAGTTGACTTCCACATTTAGCTACGGGTCACTGGAAAGTCAGATTGTGTGTCACAAACCTGCTTAGTTGGAACCTTTCCAGGGGGTTGACCCGTTGTTTTGACACAACTTCACACACAAACACCAGCTGAGAGTCAGCCTCCTCTGGTGGGAGATCTTCTGGGAGGTTTTCAGGAGCTTGGGCGCTATAATGCATCAGCTGTTGCTTGGTTGTGAGGAGGACAGTCTCACGCTGTTTCTGGTGGGCTTTGCAGGGTTGCAATCATTATGGTGTAGAACATTGTCTTGCTTCTTTTTTCCCAGTACTTGTACTAGATAAGTGTTGTTATTGTTTACCTTCAATACAATAGTGGTCCCACTTTCTCAGCTGTAGCTTACTTATTTCTGTGTTTATTACCCATACTTTGTCACCAACTTTGTGCCTTGCTTGGATTAGACAAACATGTTTTTCTGGTGTTTCTCTTCCCTTTCCTTTTGGTCACTATTATCATGATGTATTTGGGGATTGAAACAAGACAGTATTTTGTCAGGCATTTCCAACTTGGTCTCAGTAATGGATTGAGCAATGTTCAGCTATATTCTATAAACAAGTTCAAAAGGACTCTTTCCAGTGGATCTGTTCATCAGAGTACAAAACACAAGGAGTGGAGTTGCCAATTGTGTGTGCCACTCCTCAGGTCTCCCAGAGGTGAGTTTGGTAAGGGCTTATACAAGGCTCCTGTTCAGCCGCTCTGCTCTGCCATTGGTCTGATTGTTTTATGGTGTGGTTGCCATGTGTTTAACTCCGTTATTGATGAGATAAAAATTTGTGTCTTCTGAGGTTAACTCATCTCCTCCTTTGGTAATCAATAGTTCTTTCTTTCTAAACTTACTTATAATCTCTTTGCCAATGAATTGTCACACACCATTGTCAATGTGCGTCTTGACAGCTTGCACCACTAGCCAGCAGGTGGCAAAGTCAATAACAGTAATTATATTTTTTGCCATTACGCTTCCCTGGCATTGGACCTATAATATCAAGAGCCCAAACCTTAAATGGTACTGGGTCTAGATGAATAATACATATTTTAGAGGGGTGTTGCTATTTGCAAATTTTTCACATACTTCACACTGTTTGAGGACCTCCTGTACGTCCCTATACAGAGTTGGCCACCAGGTTTTGTGCTTCAGGAACTTGTAGATGTTTTGGCTCTTTGTATGGCCTAAGTCTTGATGATAGTGAAAGATGGTATCAACTCTTTGGTGGGTGGGTATGTATGGGATGGTTACTCTAAAGTCATTTTATTATGCAGTGTTCTGTAAACAGCTGTAAACAAGTGTTTGTTCTTGACAACAGTCTCTCTGGTAATATTAGTGGTGTCAGGATACTGTATCCTGGTTGGGATTCTGCTTGCCTTGGCAGCCAACTTGCTCTTTTGGGAGGAGGGAAAAGCCCACTATAGGAGGAGTGCTAACTTGATACATGATAATCAGTCTACCAAGGCCCAAGATCTAGTAGAGGGCACCATGGTGTCAACTAACCCAGCCAAAGTAATGTAGGCTATGCCTGCATATTGACTGGCTATTGAATGAGACAGATCTGGGCTGGGGGGAAGGTGGTCAGGTTTGGGTGTTGGGGTACTTTCATATCTTTCTGATAGGCAGACAAATAATTGTACTTCTCATAGAATATAGCAGCTGAGTGCTTTTACCAGGCTCCCTTGTGATATACTGTCTGTGGAACTCTCTGTTGGGCCAGGCATTCAAAGCAGAGTATATTGTCTAAGACAAACTCCTTTTAATCTGGCTTAAATAGATAATCAGATAAATGCAGAGAGCCAAAGGATGCTCCAGATAGAAAATAAAAATTGGGCTGGGTTTTTGGAACATCCTCAGAAATGTGGGCTTTTAGGCTGGGATTTTCTGTTGGAACAGCAGTGAAGTGGCAAACAACCAAGATTGAATAAGGAATAAAATGGTAGAACCAAGGTCCTGTAATCTTATTTATTTCAGAATGGCATTAAAAATTATCAAGACTTCACAGGGTTCATATATCATTCAAAAATGCTAAGTTTGGATTTAAACCATCACCTGATAGCTGAGAGCTCAGTTTCTTCTAGCCAGAGAGTTCTGGACCCATTCTGAACCTTCTGGCTCATCATTTTCTTGGTTGAAGTGACCTCTATCTGACATTCTGAAGATAAAGTCTTTATGGCTTTATCATTGCTACTGGAGTTCCTGTCATCCTGGGTCATGAGACTTTCAGAGACTATAAGCCAGTTCAACTTTTACCCCATGAACTGTTCATCTTCTGGAGTAACTTTGGGTCACTGTCTGGCCAGAGATCCCATGGACAGGTGGCTCAGACTTTTAGCCAAACATCAGAATTACTTTTAGACTTTGACTCATCATACTGGGCAGCAAACCCATTTCAGACAGCCTGTCAGCTATGAAAGGGGTGACACCATGTTGGTCCAGCGCTTCCAGCAATCTATATTAGTCTGGATTAATCACCAGCCTATGACACTCCTCCACACTCTGAAAATTTAAGGCCAGTCAGGCTTGCAAAATTCCCTGATTAATTGGATTCAAATTGCTTCCTGTTCCAGCTCTCTCACCGGCTAGCCGTGAAAAACATGGGAAGATAGCCCAAGGGTCTGTAAGATCCCCACACCTCTCAGAGCCAGGTCTCAAGTCTGATCCTCCTAGTTAGAGTTTACCACTTCTTTTGGGATAAATTTCATTTATGCCATGTGGTTCCTTGCAGGAAAGTTTTGTCTTTGGTTCAAAGTACCAGGAGGGGCCAGTCTGGGTCTAGTCCATTTCTGCCTCTGGAAGCCCTCAGATATAGGTGCAAGAAGGTGTCAGCCATGACCAGTTATGTTCCAGGTTTATATTGAATGTCCATGTTAAATTGTTCTAGAAACATCATCTATTAGGCTTGGAGTCTGGAAAAGTTGGCTTGTGTTTTGAAATATATAAGGGATTTATTGTCGGTCAGGGTGGTGAATTGTTTTGTTGTTCTAGGTAACAACACCAATTGACTAATCAATGTAAAATTGTCAGTAACTCCTTATCATGTATTAATTAGCGTCATTTGCTGTATGTGAGCTTATGAAACCTTTAATCCACCGGTAGATAGTTTCCTGTGTCTGTCTTGATGTGTAGTACATCTCCAATGGAGGCTTCTGAGGTGTTGGTTTCCATCTGGTAGTTGCCATCCCTTTTTTATATTGAAGTATGGAGACAGATGTCAGTTTTCCCTTTAAGCAGTGGAAACAGATATCTTGTTGAAGAGTCCATACAAACTTTTACTTGAATTTGTAATGTCAGACAGTGGTGTGATGATGACGCCACAGTCTAGGATAAAAAGTCAAAATGTAGGCTATAATTAATAGGAAATTTTGGAGTTTGCTCTTTTCCTCAGGCGGGAGCATCTTGCATATATCTTGGATCTTCTGAGCATCTGGTTTAATTCCCTCTTTTGATACCACATGTCCAATAAAAGAGAGTTTTTCATGGTAAGTTTGTCATTTGGATGGGCTTGCAAAAAGTTTGGGTTGTGCTAAGGTTGCAAATGCTGCTTCCAAGTCCTTGTGGTGTTGCTATACAGAGGGAATGTGAACAATAATATTTTCCAATAACACAAGTTTTTGTTTGACAATATGGGGTGCAAAAAACTCATTCATGAAGGTGATGAAGATTGATGGTGTGTTTGTCATTCCAAAATTTGGTATGACACACTTGTATGAGCTGTATTTGGTTTGAAAGGCGGTCTTGGTGATGTCTTCTTATTTGATACAAATTTAGTTATATCCTGCAGTCAGGTCAATCTTCAAGAAGACAATTGACCCACCCAAGGCGTCAAAGAGATCATCAATAAGCAGGAGAGGGTAACAATTCTTAATGGTGACTTTGTTCAATGCACAGTAGTTGTTAACTAGCCTGAGGGACCTGCTCTTCTTTGCCACAAAGAACACTGCAGCTCCAAAGGGTAATTGTGAAGATCATATGAGTCCCTTCTCCAAGGCCTCCTTGAGGTAAGTTCATAGTGTGTCATCCTTGTAGGGGTCAAGTCAGTATATAAGTTGTGCCTTGAGCACTGCTCCCTTGAGTTTTATGGATTGTTGTATGTGCTTCTCAGGTGATAGTCCTGGCAGTGCCTTCTTGAAAATCTCCAGGTGTTGGTCTACAATTTCCTAATCCAGGGGGTGACAGTGACTTGGTGATCCTTGAAGTGTATGACCTTGTACTGACAAGAGTCCCAGTCAATTGCTTTGAGGTTGTTGTTTTCACAAGGATCTCTGTGATACATACAAAGATGTGATCTTGTAGAAGTTGATACACAGAGTCAGGGTAGATCAGGTGGTTAACCCCTTCACGCTTGATGTTTAACACTGAGGTGACTCTGTCTACGTGTGAGTTATTCTTTCTCAGCCAGTCCAGGCCAAATACCATGTTGAATCAGGGGAAATCAATGACAGGTCCTTGGATGGTGGAGTAAAGGCTCTCTAGCATGACAGAGAAGGGGGAAGTTTCCTGTGTCATCACAATTTGATTTTCATCAGCTAAAACCATGCTCTTAATCTTCAAAGGATTAGTGGCTAGCTTGAACTTTTCCACAAAGGTTCTGTTAACAAGTGTGCAATCTACGCCTGAGTCTAGGAGTGCTGAGCCTGTATACCTTCAAAAGCAGAAAGGATAAAACATCAGTTTATTGAGATGTCTGATGAAAGTATAGAGTACTGGATCTCCTGAGAGGACCTGGATCATTGGGAATTGGTCCAAATCTTTGGGAAGGTACTCATTGTTGGGCAAGGTGGAAGATTGGTGAGGAGAACTTGGCTTAATTATTGCTCTCCTCAGGCTTCCCCTTGTCCTGGTCATCCTGAGTGATAGTGACTCTAAAGTGAGTGCAATTGGACTGGCCATTGTTCCCGTCGCTATGGCCATTAGATCCCAAAGGCTTGTTGGTTGTGTGGTTACCATTGTAAGGCGGAGGGTGGTTGGGGTGTCCTGAGGAGTGGGAGTCTTTAGGTCTTTCCCCTTTTCTGTTTTGTGCCTTGTGAAGCAAATTAGATGTTTGCTCTGCTTTCTCTGCTTCAAAATACAGGCTCTCCACTTTGGTTAATTGGTCCAGGTTGTTGCAACATCTTTGATTACTCCCTCTTGGGGAATTAACACCCCGAATAAATCACCAAGTGGCTCACCAAGTGGTTCACTGCCCAGTCAATAAATTGGTGGCACCATTATCAGTTAACCATCTAAGACAGGGATCACTTAATCCAGGTCCTAAATGGAACACAACTTGATTAAGCCTTGTGACTCAAGAGGAACATTACTCAGATAAGTTTCATGACCTCCATGACATAAATGGACAATACATGGCTTCCCATGATACTATATATTATCCTATATTCATCTCCAATAAAGTATCATTCTCTTCTTAATCTTCCCCTTTATTTTGTTTATTATACTTTCCAGGAGTATAAACTCAACAGTGTTAGCACAGGTAGGTTCTCCATACCTACCCAACTCAAAGGAAAAATTCCTCCTAGGAAAAGAACCTAAACAATATCACTCCCTAATAGCTGGAGAGATTACAAAGTAGGGCAAGATGCTCCCCCAGGCCTTGTCATCTACAATAACCTCCTTGTACCCATTAATCAGTACAACACTCTCAAAGCCTTCAGACTGTTCTCTACCACGCCAGACACAATAGCACCTACACAACCTGAGATACCTAATATTGTGTTTCAACGCTTACGTATCGCTGAGATTGGCGCCTTTGCAGGACTACGCCGTGAGAACGCTTCTCTTAGGATCAACAGCACTGAGAGCAAGTTCAAACAAGTGAAGTACTCCCAAAGACTCTGGGTCATTGAGATTGCCCTCAGCATCACAGGGACTGCTTCACGTTTTGTTACCAAATGGCTAGCCCAACATCCTGACCAGAAGGAAAATTGGGAAGCGTTCAAGGCCACATTCCTTGAAAAGTTCTCCATGAAGGGCTCAGACGTGGTGATTAAGACTGAACTTCAAGACTTCAAAATTACAGGAACCATTAAAGAATACATTGCAGCATATGAAGGACTATGTGATTGTGTGCCTAACACCATCAACTTTGATGAACCTGGACCACACCTGGACTTCTACAATGGCCTTCCCACACACATTAGGCATCAGTTTGACATGACCTGCTGCAAGAACCTCAAGGATGTATTCCTAGAAGGAAAACGCACAGCTCAGAAGTCTGACAATCTACACATCACCAACAAGCGCAGGGAAACCCAGAAGCTAAGAGGGAGCCTCGCCCCAATAAGCAAAACAACCAAGCCAACAGTACCCATCCTCAAAATGGGAATCACAGAGCACAAGCCAACCAGGCCAGCACCAAAGATACCAACAAGGAGGGAAAAGCTCAGGGGAGTGCTTAGGCAAGCTGCTCTCACCCTATTCACAAGACTTGTACAGATAACAGGACGTGGACTCAATCACCATGATCCAGGATCCCTCCAGCAATCCTCTACTGTTTGCTGCCCAAACTGAAAATAAACTCCTTACATATCATTTCTGTTTTTTCAGATATCAGGGCACAGCACTATTTGACACTGGAGCTGATCAATCACTCATTAACAAGAGTTTTTCAGACCTCATGAAATTACCTACCATTTGAATTAGATTAAGAAAGTCATCATGGCAAACAATCACAGTACACCAGCTACCCACAAGACAAAACCTTTCCGGGCCCAGATTGGAGATGTCCAAACAAAAATTAGCGGCCCCATCATTCCAATCCCCAAATACAACATCATACTTGGATTATATTGGATGCAAAAGACAAAGCCTCACATCAACTGGGACAGTGCCACCCTTACTATCCAACAAGGAGAAGTCCACCATCACGTGTACCCAACACATCTTGACACCCTTATGAGGGACCACATATTTGTAAGGATCATGAAAACAGAGAAAGAAACTGACATCAGAAAAATCAATTGGAGCACATGTACATATGAGGTCATACACTTCAAAAACACAGAAACTCAACACAAACAGAACTTAATTAGAGACCAGCTAGTCAATGAGTTTCCCTCTGTATTCCAAGAATCACTACCCGGACTGCCCCCTGATTAGAGTATATAACACAAGATTGACCTAAAAGGTAGTGTGCCTAAGGCACAACCCATCTACCACCCCACACCACAAGAAGACAACGCTCTAAAAGCTTACCTTGACAAAGCACTCAAGAAAGGCCTCATAAGACCCTTGAAATCACCCTTTAGTGCTGCTGTCTTCTTTGTGGTGAAGAAAGATGGAGGCCTCCACCTGGTCACAGACTACAGGGCCCTCAACAAGGTCACAATAAAGAACAGGTATCCCCTGCCTCTGATTGATGACCTTTTTGATGCCCCTGGGGGATCCCAAATCTTCACAAAAATCAATTCGACCCAGGATATCACCAAATTTGTGTGAAACCTGAAGACATTCCAAAGACTGCATTTTGAACTAAATACAGATCCTTTGAATGTGTTGTCCTCAATTTTGGCATGGCAAACGCTCCCAGTACCTTTGTAACCTTCATGAATGAAGTATTTAAGGAACACATTGGGAAAAGAGCAATCATCTACCTGGACAACATCATCATTTACAGTCCCAACCTACAATAACACTGGGAAGACGTCCACACAGTCCTCTGTACCCTGCAGGAAAACTAACTAATTGCCAAAATGTCCAAGTGCAAGTTCTTCTTGACTGAACTCCCCTTCCTTGGCAATATTATTAGCAAGGACGGTATCAAGCCGGACCCAGACAAAATACGCGCTATAAAAAAGATGCCAGCCCCAAGGAACAAGAGCAAACTCTGCACTTTCCTTGGAATGGTAGCCTATGTACGTAGGTTCATCCCTGACTGGGGCGCTCTGACAGCCCCCTTGTCAGCCATCACTGGGAAAACAACCAAATTTGTCTGGACACCTTTACAAGATCATCATTTCTGCCAACTGAAAGAGCACATGGTTACTTCCCCCATCCTGCAATACCCAAACTGTGAGGGTATTTATGAGCTAGAAACCAACGCCTCTAATTATGCCATAGGAGGAGTCCTCTGTATCCAAACAGCCCAAAAGGACTTCCTCCCCGTGGCATATGAATCAAGGAAGCTATTGGACGGCAAACAAAGATACCCACTACACTATAAGGAATTGATTGCCATCATACACTGCCTTATGAAATGGTGATGCTATCTGGAAGGAGCCCAGACGTTCAAATTACTCACCAACAACAAGTTGTTGATATTATTCAAAACACAACAACACCTGTCAAGAAGACAAGCCAAATGGATGAGTCTCATACAGAGATACCCCATGCAAATTGAATACAAGCCAGGCAAGGAGATGCTTACTGCAGATGCCCTATCAAGGCTATACAATAAACACATCCTTTGCACTGATGGCAACCCCAACTGGCCCATGTTAATCATGGGGAATCTCCAGGAAGGGTTCCCACCTGGAACACCAATGGACATCTAAGAGAAAGTCCTCAAGAACAAACATCTGCTCAAAAATGTATATGGTACCCTTCACCAAATACTTCCAAATGGTGATACTGCACCCTGCGTCCCGTCAACACAAAAGATTGACACAATCCTCCAATATCACAGAGACTTAGGACACACCTGTAGCAGAAACTTGCATGAATACCTCAAGACTTGCTACTGGTGGCCCAAAATGCTAGATGATATCATAGAAGTACTGAAACAATGCAAGGTCTGTGAGAAGTACACAGGAACCAAAGCTCTGTCCAAGTCAGTAGTACCTGTATCCATCACAGAATCCTTCAAGGTATGGTTGTTGGATATTGTGAGACCTATGCCCCGTGAAAGCAAAGGCATTAAATACATCATCACAGCCATTGACTATGCAACCAGATAGCCCATAGCACAAGCCACAAAAGAGCACAAAGGTAATGATGTGAGACAATTCATTGGAAAGGAAATCATAGCAAAGTTTGGAAAGCCTGACCTCTTAATCACAGATGGAGGCACTAAACTCAAAGCTATTGACATCAACATTTATCTCGCCAAAAATGGAATATAACATGTCACAGCCAGCCCATATCAACCACAAGAAAATGGACGTGTAGATTGACTAAATGGCTCTTTAGTGAAAGCCCTCAGTAAGTTGTCTGCCAACAATCCAAAAGCCTGGGTTGACATGCTACCAACCGCCCTTATGTTCTGCAGAACTCAAGTCAACCGCAATACGGGCAAAAGCCCTTATGAACTTGTCTATGGTCAGAAACCCTGACTTGTCAGTATAACCATGGGACTACGGCTGCCACTTCCAAAGAAGATACCAGACATTAATGACCCAAAAGTACTACAAGCCATAAAGGACCAAGAAGTGATGGAACAACAAAGGGTTCAGCAGGAAGCAATCCCATTGCAACAAGAAAGGTTCCAAGTCAGAGATAAGATCTGGGTTGTTAATCACAACCAACACAAATTAGACCCAGGGTTACGCAGACCAAGCATTGTCATGGAGGTGAAGCCCAATAACACCTACCTCATCAAAGGGATTGGAGCTCAAACTGAACTGAAACAAATGTATAATAGCTGACTTTGCTTGTGTAAGACAAGGGCAGCCAACAAAATTCAAGGCTCCCTGTACCCAACGCTAAACTGGATCAATATCAAGCCTGTATACCAGATACTCTCAAGAAGATTCCCAAGCCTCCGCCTTCCAGAACCCCAGGAGGAGATGTTGCAACATCTTCAATTACTCCCTCTTGGGGAATTAACACCCCAAGTAAATCACCAAACGGCTCACCAAATGGTTCACCATCCAGTCAATAAAAAGGTGGCACCATTATCAGTCAACCATCTATGACAGGAATCACTCAATCCAGGTCCTAAATGGAACACAACTTGATTAAGCCTTGTGACTCAAGAAGAACATTACTCAGATAAGCTCCATGACCTCCATGACATAAATGGACAATACATGGCTTCCCATGATACTATATATTATCATATATTCATATCCAATAAAGTTCATTCTCTTCTTAATCTTCTCCTTAATTTTGTTTATTATACTTCCCAGGAGTATAAACTTGACAAGGTTCACGTTTTTATTACATGTGGCTAAGGGCATCATAGTACATGAGATGTGTGGATGGGTTGTCAAATGCCATATCTGAGCGTTCTTGTAGGCAGAGTTCCTCATAGACTTAAGTGAGCTCCTTTACTGTACTGGTCTGGGTCAAGTTCTTCACTTGGTGTATGATCATGAGAGCTGTGTCCTTCATTACAAATGTTGCCATAAAGTCTCATTTGAAAATGTACCAGTCCTTCTCAGTATAGTCCTCATGCCACTTGTTGCACCAGGTTCCTGTGCCATGAATAAGACAGATGGATATCTCTGCAATCCAAAAAATGTATGGGACATTCCATTTGTATCAGTCTGCTTTGAGAAGATTGTATCCATGCAGTGGTTTTGACATCATTTACTCAAGCAAGTGATTCCAGAGAGGTACTGCAAAGACACTGGGCTACGTGGGTGGGCATGATGCTCTCATCAGCAACTTGGGGTGTGACAGTAGGGGTCTGGAAGAACCCTTGCACAGATAGGGCATTAAAGACGGGGACTGGAATCACCATGCTCTGATACATTAGGTAATTTTCTGGTATTTTGGTTCCTGGTGTGTAGGGCGTCCAATCCAAGGGAGCCCTGGACATAATTCTTTTGTATATTTGTTGACCGCGGCAAGTAAGAGCAGCATGAGGAATTTGAAAAGAAAGTTATGATGGAGAACCTATCTGTGCTACCAATGTTATAACTGTGCTGTTTCAGAAGAGTTATAAGGGGAAAGTGATTAGAAGCTATATAGATATCTTTATTGGGGGTATGACTTATATAGTTTGAGTGAACCATGAATAGCAGGAATATGGTTATGATGATCACTTGGTTGGAGGTTTAGGGGGTGGCTTGATCCTGGTAATGAGTCAAGCGCTAAATTTTGGTATCCACTGTATAGGATCATCATCTTCTCATGTTGCTGTTTCTGGAAATTTGAGTCAAATTCCGCAGTTAGCTACAGGTCACTGGGAAGTCAGATTTTGGGTCACAAATCCGCTTAGTCAGAATCTTTCCGGGGGTTGACCCCGTTGTTTTGACACTTGTTTACATTATTTTCCCTTGGCAGCTTTGATATTGATAGATGCTAGGTAATTCATAGAAGGAGTCTTTGAGTGTTGCAGGGGTGAAGGGGAGCCTTGAGTTTGACTATACTTTAGGAGGTGACACAGCTCCAAATTGAACTCTGGTGGGGAGCTTCTAGATATCTGCCTTGGTGCACTAGCACATTAAGTATCAGAGATACCCATCCTATTTTTGGGATCATAAGCATTATTCAGAGTAACTGATAACAGCAATAGTTGTTAAGAAAAGGGCGCCCTTTCAACAGAAAGCTCATTTACCTTTGCACCTTCTGACTGGGCTTTTCGGCACCTCTCTGTGTTCTATTCCAAAGCTGCATAAGTTTTTATCTTTAACCTGTCACACCATTATACTGGTCAGAGAAGCTTGAACTCAAATTATCCTACCCCATATAACTGGTTAAAAAAAACTCACCATACCATTCTTCATGGCAATTGATGCCTTTGTAAAGTTAGTTCCAGCCATTTATGGGAATACCATGGGCCATGGGATGATGAGTCATACAGAAATAACCTGATCTCTGTCCCAGGACAACTCCTGGAGTACCTTTAGTGTTCTGTGAGATCCTGTTTAAACTTGGTATATAGCTTGGCAACAGGATTAAGATCAAATGGAATACTTCTAAGACATTGTATCAACCTCCTGGAAGATCTTTGCTTGGCTAAAAAAACTTTAGTTCAGCCCAGATAGTCATGGCCATGAATCAGGCTAGCCTGGGCTGGGCCTGCCACCTAAGACTGTGTGGCAGCTCAGCTATGGATCATGTGCTACCCAATCTATCTTTAGGGGAGAGGTTTATGGGCCAGGGTGCCACACACTTGAAAGCTGTATCCCAGAGCTACAAGCTTTTTCAGTATATATGAACTTGGTATCATCACAGCAGGTTTGAGCCCCCTTCTCCAGAAATTGGTCCCCAGATGCATGACTTGAACTATGGCTAAAGGCTAGCCATGAGGCTTGCTATAAGTACTCCACAAAGATTGGTTTCCTAACTGCAATAGATACCCATATCCTCAGACTGTATGGTCTACCTGGACAGGAAATGGCGTGCACTTGGAGGTAAAGGGTTTTTAACCTCAATAAATTCACTGATCTCATCTAAACCTTCCCCTTTTATTAGGCTTTCTGTAACTTGGCTCTAGCTGGCATGGGTAAACTGGTAAAGGCCTGCCATGTCCCAGGTTAATCTCAGAGGATCTTTTGGTTGAATGGAAAGGCCCATTAAACAACAGGAACCAATCTCATCACATGATTAGAAGGTTAGACCAAAGGCGCCATAGTCCCATGTGGGGAATTTCTTGTTCAGCAAGCTCCAGAAGGGTGAGATATGCAACCTAAGCTTAAAGTAGTCATATTTCAGAATGAAGGTGGTAGGGGAGCTCCTGTGTAGGTGTTCTTATTGACTTTCTGGGTGGGCAAGTTTTACTGAACTGAGTGAAGCTGCAGAAGGGGAGGGAAGGAGGCAGGATCTATTTCCTGGTCTAGGCTTCTTTTAGTAGTGATTGGTGAAAAGATTGGTCTGAGGAATCAATGAGGACCTGCTCAGTTTCTTAGCGCTGGGGTTGGAACTGCAAGTACTCTGGGGTTGACAGTACCAACAGTATAAGGTTTGGAGTAATGTAATTAACTCCTGCAGAGATGAAATTCTTGCTTTGTGTTAACTAACAGTTGTGCATTTGAAGATGCCAACATGGAGGAAATTTTTATCTTTCCCAGCTATATACGTCTGGGGAACTGGTTTCTGGCTTGGTGGCAAATCCTTTTTTGCCAGCTGGTCAGCTGAAGCAAC
Source organism: Entomophthora muscae (assembly GCA_014839935.2). Classification (NCBI taxonomy): domain Eukaryota; kingdom Fungi; phylum Entomophthoromycota; class Entomophthoromycetes; order Entomophthorales; family Entomophthoraceae; genus Entomophthora; species Entomophthora muscae. The sequence goes on along the minus strand of QTSX02000737.1, from coordinate 467,019 downwards.
TTCTTTGGCATTGGCGCCGTTGGGTTGGTCACTTATGGGGGCAGCCTGCTATTTTTAGAATCAGGGGCTTGGCCCATGTTGTGTCTGGCTCCTGGGGACAACATCCAGGAGGACACAGCAGGAAATCTTTATAACAAAAGATTTGAGGTTCAAAGCTAGCCTTACTTAGCCTTCAGGACAAAATTAAGGGCACATATCTTAATTTCCCAGAATGCAAGAAGAGGAATTCATTTTGACAAAAAGGAATGAAAAAGGCTTGAAGAACACAAAAGCCAACACAAATGTGGATAAACTTGTCTTTATTAGGAGAAATCATTCTACTTAAATAGTAGACAAGGATTTATGATCACTTAGTAGGTAGACAGAGTGACAGAAGGGGTTGCGTTGGGATGAGGTCATACCAGGATCAGTCAAGGACAGGTATGATATTCCGGAATGGGTGGATATTGAACCAGACCCATTTGCAGAAGGGGGGAATTCCCAAAATTGAAAGCAAAACTAACCAAATCTTCATACATATCAATATTCAAAGGCCATGTCAAAATAGCATTAATGGCGCAATTTCTGACATCTCCCCCCTCAAGATTGGACACAGGGAGTTGATATTTGCGGAGGAATTTGGAGTGTACCCTGGCAAAAGGGCAGCCAGAGGACAGTAGCTTCACAGTATACTTGACACCCTTCTTGTAGGTAACTTCACAAGGTCTAACCCAGAGGGAGTCAAGCTTATGAGCATGATCTCCAGTACAATTTTAATAATAGAGGACTAGTTCACCCACTTGGTACTCAGGGAGGGGGGCTCTGGAAGCATTAGAGGGAAGAGTTTCAGGGGTTTGACCTTGTAAGCAGTAGAATAGGCAGTAGCTTGGATGTCAATGATACAATTGGTTAAGTCTTTAACATGGGCCTCAGGATTTGCAGATACATCAACTTCAATCAAGGGGGTCCCAATATTGAGAGGGTGGCGGCTTCATGCCCATACAGCATGGCAAAAGGGGACTGACCAGTTATTTGGTGTCTACTGAGCCAGTAAGAAAAGATGGCAGCAGGGAGGAACATATCCCAGTTAGCAGTATCAGATTGGGTAAGCTTCTTCATGATGAACACAAGGATAGAATTTGCTTGTTCCACAGTTCCATTGGTTGATGGGTTATACGGTGCAGAGAAGGATTGATATGTACCCATAGCTTCTACAATGGATGTTATGAGGCGAGCATTAAAGTTGGTCCCATTCTCAGAAAGCAGGACTTGAGGGCAACCATGACAGTAGAAGATATCTTGCAACAAGAAATTAGCAGTGGTCTTGGCAGTTATATCTTCGGTTGCTCTGGCTTTAACCCATTTGCTAAAGTGGCCAACAGCTGCTAAAATGAATCAACACCCAGACCTAGAACGCAGGAGAGGCCCAACAGCTTCAATGCTCACAGTGTGGAAGGCATGCTTAGTGAGGATGAGCTTGAACTGATGCTGTGAAGGTTGGGGGCGTTAGAGCTGACAATTATGACAGGAGGCAAGGACGTCAGGAATTAGGAGACACATATTTTCCCAATAGAAGTTCTTGCACTACCAGTCATGAGTTTTTGCTATGTCTCTGTGTCCCGTGTCAATGTGGGATTGGAGGATGATGGCAACCCTCATGCTAGGACAGACGTAAGGTAAATAAGTGTTGTTGACTTTATTTAAGAGTTGTCTATCTCAAATCAAAGTATCTTTTGATAGGACTTACAGTGCCAGAAAAATGTCTTCTGGTTCAGTGGTCCAGGAGTCAGGATACCCTATCAACTTGTATAGGCAATTGACGTCAGCAGGATAGATGGCTAGTATGGGCATCCTCAACAAACCATCATCATTCTGATGTTATACACCAGGGCAATGTACTACGTTGAAATTGTATCCTTGCAGGTGTAAGGCCCAACAGGCTAGTTGACCTTTGGGCTCCTTTAATTGTTGTAGCCACTTAAGAGATGAGTGGTCTGTAACTATTGTGAAGTGATTCCAGTGAATTTAGTGCCAGAACTGCTTTACTGCATGCAGAACAGCTAGGCATTATTTTTCAGTGACACTATAGTTCTTCTCATGTTTGTTGAGGACTCAAGAAGAATAGGCCATAGGCTAGTTGACGCCTTCATCGTCAATCTGAGCTAAGATGGTACCCACAGCTATTCCACTAGTGTCGGTGTACAATATGAACCCCTTATTGTAATCAGGGTAGACTAGGATGGGAGCCTCCTTGAGTTTGGCTTTCAGCGCTTCAAAAGACTGTTGTTGTCTATCAGTCCACTCAAAGGGTACATTGCAAAGGAGTTGGACAAGGGGTTTGCTTAGTTCAGCAAAATCAGGGATGAATTGTTGATAGTACCCCATCATACCAAGAAAGACTTGGACCTCTTATAGGTTGGTGGGGGGCTGCATCTTGTCAATGGCTTCCACCTTATTATTCATAGGGCATATTCTGGTTTGGGTAATGTCATGGCCCAATAATTCAAGCCGCTCCTTGAAGAAGGGGCATTTAGAGGGTTTGAGTTTCAAGCCTACCTCCCAAATTTTGATGAAGACAGCTTTGAGGTGGTCCAAATGGTTGTTAATGGTGGAGCTGAACACAGTAATATCATCAAGGTATACAAGGACGCAGGAGAGCTTCAAATCTCACAAGATGGAGTCCATAGCCCGTTGAAATGTAGCAGGGGCGTTGCAGAGTCCTTGGGGCATACAAGTGGGTTCAAAAAAACCTTCTGAGGTGATAAGTGCAGCCTTTTCTCCATCTTCAGGAGACAGGTTGACCTGCCAGTATCCTGAGGCTAGATCCATATCAGAGAAAATCTTTGATCCCCTAATTGTCTAAGAGCATTATCAATTCTAGGCAGAGAATAAGAGTCCTTTTTGGTGAGCAAGTTTAGGCAGTGGTAATCCATCATAATGTGGTGGCATTCATCCTTTTTTGAGGATCAACAATGGGGAGGCCCAAGGGCTCTGAGAAGGAGCAAGTAGCCCAGCATCTAAGAGCTGCTTAAATTCCTTAGAGACCTGAGCATATTTTACCCTGCTGCAGCGGTAAGGTTTGGCACAAAAGGGCGGGGCATTACCTGTATCTATCTGGTGGATAACCCCCTTTTCTAGACCATAGTTGGTGGGTCCAGAGGCAAAGATATCCTTAAACTGGTCTATCAGTTTCAAGCCATCTTTTTGTTGAATGGGTGACAGTTGAGGGAAGTCTGCAGCAGTGAACAGAGAGAGAACCTAAGGACTTCCTTCAGGCAAGTTGAAATCACTAAATGTTCTAAAGGGGTAGAGGGACGCCACTTGCTCTGAACCTAATATGCAACCATGTCCAACAACCTAGCCCTTGGTCACCTGCATAGACAGGGCCATCAGGTTAGCCAAAAACAGCTGCACAGGCTCCTTATGAGTCCAGTCCAAAATCCCAGGGCATAACCAAGGCTCTTTACGGCTTAAGAAATCAGGTGAATATAGCTCCAGAATTGATTTTTTGGGTAGTTCATAGGATATCTGAGAGTCTATAATCACTTGCAAGCCAGGCAAGATGATGATAGCTGCAGGGGTAAGAATAGGCACCCCTTCCGCAGCAGGACAGGAAGGAGGAGGGTACCACATATTGGAAGAATGAGTCCTATACTTAAGCAAGAAGATATCTGTGGGGTACTCAAGCACACAAGTCTTAAGACGCTTACCCAGGAGACGCGGAGGTTCTTCAAAGATTAGAGGGATCTCATACCCTAAAAGCAATAGATACCCATCTCAAAGGTTTACAATTCCATTATAGTCCCAGAGGAATTGTGTACCAACCAGGAGGTCATAGATTTTGTTTTCTAGGACAACAGTGGTAGAGGCAATAATAAGCTTCCCAAACCTCATTAGAAGGGCAGAATAGGCACCAATGGCTTGGGTTTGGGCCATGTTGGCTGTACCTTATGACTGAGTGTAGTTAAGGTCGGGGACCAGCTTAAGCTTCTTCATTAGTTTGGACAATACCACATTGACTGGAGAGCCAATGTCCAAGATAGTCTTGATTTTAACCTTTTGGATTGATACTTCCACACAGGTAGTATCTTTCCCAAAGGGGGGCAGGACAGCCAGAACGTCCTGAGCTGCATCCAATTATTTCTCCCATTTGGCCAGCATGCATCATAAGCCAGGAATTTACTTATACACAGTTTGCAAAGGGAGAGATACGTTCACATTCTGAAAGAGAGCTTCTGCTAGATCAGCAGCTTCTTCAGAGGAATCATCCAAGACAGGGGGACAATGGGCCTGTTCTAAGTAAGGACAAGCCACTATGGCCTTGGTCTAACGGATCCAGGTCTAACCAGTCACACTTACCATTATCTTGCCCTTGACTCTTATTACCATTACCTTCCTGTGACAAAGCTTTGAGGAGCTTTGACTCCAGGGAGGCAATTTTATGAGACAACACTTTATTATCATATTGCCAATGATCCATAATTTTGACACTCTTCTCCTCCCTACTTTTTAATACCTCAATTTTAAGGTTGTCTCTGTCCTTCACCTGTTGTAAAATTTCATTGAACCCTAACAGCAAGTTCCAGGAGTCTCATGCATAAACTCAATTTCCTTGTGCCAGGGTTCCCTCTTTTGCAAAATATTCAGAGAATAGTTCTTCAAAAGCTTCTTTCACTTCTACCAAAGATTCCTCAGGTGCTATCTTAGAGACCTCCAAACTTGTCCAAGCCTCCTTGAGTGAAATGGTAGGAACTTCCTTCCTAGCAGCAGCGGTTTCTACACAAAGCACCCCAAATTTTGCTCTTTCAAATGGTAGTAAAGAAGACATGATAATTAAAATTAGTTTGAGGGGAAATTGTCAAAATTGACAATATATCTTTATTAAAATTTAGCTGTTTTTGCTTATATACCATTTGGGGCATATTTGGCTGAAGACCCCTCTGGTTCTTGAATCAATCTATGATTCATATCATGTGGTCTATGACATTTAAGTCATCCAAACCTAGATCTTTACCTAAAAGATCTCCTGTAATTCTCAGCCTACGGGAATTAACCTATAATGAGAAAGAGTCACATGACACCATTTATCTCAATGTATCAATTTGGCATGGAGCTTACTCAGCTCCTGGTGCCAAAACCCTGTGGAATATACACATTCCAAAACTCAGCTATCAATGTTCTAACTGGGAACCAGCTGATTAACCCTGAATTCCTAGGCATCCTTGCCTTTATTTAGTTATATTTGCATTTAATGGTTTTTTGCCTTAAAGCCCATTAAAACGCTTTGAAACTTGAACCAGGCGCCACTGCAGTCCCCAGCAATTTTCCCAGGTGGCGCCTCTCAAACCAATTAGGTGGCACTGCAGCGCTTCTAACCTAATGAATTTGCTGAAACAGCGCTTTTAACCCAAAATTTGGGGTTTTTTAATTAACCTTAATCAAACTTCTTGACACAGTCAAGGCAATTCCAATGTAATTAAATCCTCATTAATTATATTCCCATATATTTATTAATTAATCTTCCCAGTTAATTAAATTTTTTTGAGATGCCTAGTCTCCAAGATTGATTTGGCCAATCTTGCCTTCTGTTATTTTATTGAATATAGATACTAAGTTCAGGAATCTTTATCTGAAGAATTCAAGCCAAACCTATCTACATAAAACAAACAGCAAAAACAGAGCAACTTTATATTTTGGAGTATTTATTCAGCTAAATACTTAACAGTGACTGTTATACAGTCACATTTGGCTTCACTTGAAGGTGGGCAAGTTGTGGTTGTGGTTTTTCCTGAATGCAGCTTGTAAGGGACAGAAACCGTCTCTGGGACTGCCAGCACAGATTAGCCATAACCATCAGACTCATTGCAGTCAGAGTCTTTGGGTTCAGAATCACTGGAAAGATTGTGGAACATGTGAAGGATAGTTGGGCCATCCAAAGGGGAAGATTCCTTGTCAGATAGGGGATCAGGAGGAGACAGGGGAGATTGGTCAGCAGAGAGCGTCTCTGCCTCTAAGCTGACCTATCTTTTCCTGCCTGCTCTTTTGGGTTACAACCCTCTACCCAAGGATTGGTACAGGTACGTGAGTGGTGTCCTATTTGACCACAGTTATGACATCCTTATCTCTTAGACTGCCCACTTGAGCCTAGGGTCATAATGCACAGAAAATGGGAGGTGGTTCCTGCATTGTTGGCCTTATTTTTGTGCACCACAGTACCCCCATGGGTTATGTGCATGTCTTGAAAGAGGGTCTTGATACTCTTTATTGAAGTAAGGGAAGCTTTTTGGGCTTTGAAGTGCAGACATATCAGTTGGTTCACCTTTAAAGCGTTTGAACATGCTGTGTACGCTTCCCAGAGAGTTAGCTGTTGGCTGGTGATCAACTGTTGTCCTTCAATGTAGAAACAATTGAAAATTTTATACAGGGTCTCTTTGGGCTTAAAAGAAATGTGCATAAATGCATCTTTCTTGACCTCCAAGCTGAGATCTCCTCCAAACTCCTCAATAAGGAGGCGCTTCATGTCCTCCCAAGTGACAATGGAGGGGAGCTTGGGGACCACAACTTCAGGGCAAGTGTGATGGAGACAGGTGAGGATGTGTTCTTTCTTGAGCTTGTCAGTAGCCCTACGCATTGCAGTTTTGTAAATAGTTAGAAAGGCGGCAATGGTAGAGGTTTTTGGATCAAATATCTGCTTGAAGGTTGGCTTGTAGTTTGGTTCAATAGACAAGGGCAAGGACTGACTGTTTTTACCAGGGTTTAGGATGTTAATATGAGGGTTGCCTTCAAACTTAGATTCAGCAGCAGGTTTTCTAGCCCAGAGGAGTTGAAGGCTTTCCTCTAGAGTGTCCAAGGTAGAGCTATTCTGTCCACTAATATCCCTAGAAGTGGCGGCAGCAGCTTCCAAATTTGTCAATCTTGATTTGTTGTACCGCCAAAGTGCCAGCAATCCCATTGACACGAGTAGCCAGAGAAGAGGCCTGAGCAACCAAGGGAGCAACTTGTCCATTTAGGGTCTTGGTAAAGCGGAAGAGGTTTTGGACCTCTCTTTCCAATGTGTCCTGCCTATCAGCAACATCATTTTTTACTTCCGCTAGCTGATCCAGGGCAAGGGCGCAGTTGACCCAAGGTTGGCCTTCCAAGCCAGGGCAACAACAATTATTGTCATGAGCAGGAGTACTAGCAACTTCAGTTTCCTCTTCACCTTCAGACTCAGAGGACAAGCCCTCAGGATTAGAGAGGTGTTGTCTTAAGTACTCAATTTCTCCTTACAAAGTAGCTACTTGGTTGGTGAGCAAGGCAATGCAAGGGTCAGTCATAGGTTCTGCTGGAGGAGGGTTTGGAACAGAATATTGGCATTGAGTAGTAGCTTTGAGCTCATCTATGGCTTCCCATAACTTGGCTTCAAAGCCGGACAGGACCTCAACAGGAAGAGCGGGAGGTGTCACCTCAATGGATGCTACTCTATCATCCACGTAATTTTGTATTTGATACAGAGTGTTGCCTAGTGCAGCCTTATCCAGTCAATATTGGTGTTGTAGGTGGGGGCCTCAGGTATAGACATGAGTCCCAACCAGTTTGATCTGGGAATTAATTTGCTCCCAAAATTGGTTGAGTTCAGTAACCAGAGTCTCAAAGTCCTGACAATGCTTTAGAAGAGCAGCCTTGATTTGCCCACGTCACGTTGCTTGATGCTTATCCAATTTGCATAGTCAATCCTTGATATATCCAGGGAGCAAAGAGCAAAGAGAAATCAGTGATGAGGTTAGGTACTTCTGGGAGGCCAGCTAGTCACGCTAGTTATCCAAAATACACGCAAAGAGGCTGTGGGACCATTTGTGATATGTCATATTTTGAGCATGGTTGTTTGAGACAGCGGTGGCTACAGTATTTAGAAGTTGGTTCTGGGATCCTAATGCAAGTTGATGGTGAACCAAGGCGGTTTGTATAAACTGGTTGACTAACACGCCAATAGTATTCATAGACTCCATCAGCGCAGGGGGAGACCAAAGTCCAAGAGGAAGGAATATAGGTCTTTGGAAGCATACCCAGGGCAAAGACCAGGAATAGTGTGCATTGCCACAGCATCTGTGTGGAGGAGAAAGCAGGCAGCGGACAAGCTTGCTTATAGTTGAGTGAGAAAGCAAGAAGGGGGGATCCAAGAGGGCTTGGGAGACAATACCATTACCATGGGAGTTTAGGAGGCATTAGTGATATCTTCTTCTAGAGAAGGACTAGAAACTTTAGGCTGCTTGGGTACTTCATAAACAAAGGGGGAAGGACCAGAGAATGTGTGTGGTAATTGGGTAACCAAGGGGCTTTCAGCCCCTGTAGTGAGCACCATTTTGTTGTGTTCAGCTCCTGGGTACAACATCCAGGATGACACAGCGGGAAATCTTTATAACAAAAGATTTGAGGTTTGAAGCTAGTCTTGGGTTAGACTTCAGGGCAAAATTAAGGGCACATAACTTAATTTTCTGGAATACAAGATGAAGAAATCCTTTTGGCAAAAAGGAAGGAAAAAGCTTGAAGAATATTGAAGCCAACACAAATGTGGATAAACTTGCCTTTATTAGGAGAAATGATTCTACTTAAATAGCAGATAAGGGTTGATGATCACTCATTAGGTAGACAGAGTGGTAGAAGGGGTCACGTTGAGATGAGGTCATACTAGGATCAGTCAAGGACAGGTATGATATTCTGGAATGGGTGGATATTGAACCAGACCCATTTGCAGGAGGGGAGGAATTCCCAAAATTGAAAGCAAAACTGACCAAATCTTTGCACATATCAATATTTGAAGGCCATATCAAAATGACAGTAATGGCACAATTTACGACAGCCCAAACCTTGGGATCCCCTTGGTGACTTTTGGGGGCTTAGATCCTTAACTTATGATGGTTTTGGCCAATTGTAGTTGATTCTGGTGGGTAGCATTGTGCTTCTGGGTGACTTGTGGGGGCATCCAAGGGCATAAATTATGTTTTTGAGGATAGTGGTGTTGATTAATGAACCCTTATTCAATGGCCTGATCAGGTAATTGCATGATCATGAAATTATTGATTTACACACCTTTAATTTGATATAGGATAATAGGTTGCTAGGCTTGTTTTGGGCCCTAAGTAGGCCTGGGCTTTGTAGATGGCTTTGGCCAGATCTGTGTGGATTGATGAGCATCCCTGCTAGTCAGGTATATACCGCTATCTTTGTACTGGATAGGGTTTGGTTGACTGGGGGCTGCAAGAGGTTGATGCTGGTGATGAAGTCCAGGTGGGGTATGTTTTGGAGTGGGTTCTGAAGGGTCTATTATGCATGAGGTGGTTGAAGGGGAGCAAGATACCAATCAATTAGTGTTCTTCCAGATGGTTTCCTGAAGAACCTGATCCAGATATAGCCCTCTTGGTAAGCTTTTTAGCTCGCTAGCTATAGAAAGCCGAAAATGCGATATAATGCAGGCTGCTCTATGAAAGTTGTTCTTTAATACATTTGATGTTTTTTATTTTCTGGTAGTGTAATTTAATTTATTGGCTTTTATAGAGGATGGGATTTAAAATTAAGTCTGTTATAATGTGTAAGAAATACTTGGATGTGTATGTATTGTTGGTAAATAGGTTATTTAACCTTTTGATTTATTAAAGTTAAACTAGTTAATTATGAAGTTGTAGTTGGAACAACAATTGATAGGATATATTCATACCCCTAGTTGAAAGTTGGGTGGTGTGATATACATAGGGATTTTAATAAAGGATAAGCTTAGGAATCGATAGGCTCGAAATCAAACATGGCAGTGTCCGTGGCAAAGAAGAAGGAGGGGAGGAGTTTGAGGCTGGTGGGGGAATCAGGATCGGTTGGCTCGTGGCCGGGGGAGTACTTGAATCGGTAGCGTGAGAGGAGCATGGAAAGGACTACCTTCTGCTCGAGGAGGGAGAAGCTCATGCCGATGCAGGACCGGGTGCCGCCACCAAACGGAGCATACCCGATGGGATCCTTCTTCTCCAGCAGGATGGGGTTTTCTGAGCTGCCCGAGGTGGTGTAGAAGCGTTCCGGGATGAACCTGTCGGGCTCGTCAAAGTATTCGGGGTCACGTTGCATGGAGTAGAGGTCCAGGATGACTTCGGAGTCCTTGGGGATGAAGTGTCCATCGAGTTGAGTGTCCTTGGTAACTCGCCGGAAAGGTAGGCGGGAGACTGAGGGGTAGAGGCGCATGGTCTCCTTCATCAGAGCGTTGACGTAAACCATGCACTTGGTTTGTTCAACGGTTGGGATCTTGTTGGTGCCGATGATATCTAGGACTTCTTGTCTAGCCTTCTCTTGGATTTCAGGATAGATGGCTAGGAAGTGGAGGGTGGCAGTGAGAGTAAAGGCAGTGGTGTCGTGGCCAGCAAGAAGGAAGATCATGCAGTTGTCGCGGATGTCCTTCTCGTTGAAGTCGTTCTCCTCGTCTTCGCATGCAATCAGCATCATCGTCAGCAAATCAGTCTTTGGGTCGTTGGCAATGGCTTCTCTGTCTCCAAACTGGAGTAGTTTTCGTTTGGCATTGAGGATCTTGTTGAAGTGGCCTTCGAGCTCATCCAGCGTGTTAAACAGGGGCCTGCGGAAGGGGTTGCTGCGGCGGTCTAGGCTTGAGAAGATGAGGTATAGAGGATCGCCCGAGTGGGTGACGCTCTTGTTGTAGCAGTCAATGAACGGAACGTTTTCCTTTTCAACCGAGTTGAAGTCGGTTCCCATGATGCTGCGGCCCAAGGCGTCCATGGTGATGCGCTGAGTGTATTTGTTCATGTCGATGCTTTTACACTTCTGCTTCTCAACAACCCCCAAGAAGGTAATGACAACTTCGCTCAAGACTTGTATGTTTGTTTGGCGCTTGAACAGAGGGTTGACTGCCTTGCGTTGGCGCTTCCATACCTCGCCGTTGGAGAAGACCAGGTTTACGCCCATGAATTTGCTAAAAAACATCTCGGGGTTGTTGCTGCCGGGGATGTTCTTGGGGAAGACGTCCAGCTCGTTGAAGATGCGCTGGGCAGAATCCCACGACGAGGTCATTACGACCCACTTGCCAGGAAACCACTGCCGAGTGAGCTTTGTTTCGCGTAACTGCTCCAAGACCATCTCGCGGATATTCACGTCGTTGGGGTTTCCCTGGAACATGCTGACAATCCACTGCCAAGCACTCTTGCCGGGGATGTCTCGCATCTCTTTGGGCACCCTCAGCTGCTTATAAACAAAATATGCAACCGACGTAATTACAAACAGGACAATCATGTTCATTTGCTATTCCATTCCCAATCCAACTGCTTAAATACTTCAAACTTGAAAGAATCCGCCCACCCTCGCAAGCTTTTCATCCAGCCAGCCGCATATGAAATCACTGTCCAAATCCCACCTTTTGTCGCTAACGATCGCCGCACCACCGAAACAAACTTTGATTTGTTGCAATTAACACCGACCTACCCTACATCCAGAGCCCTGCACTAAAGCCAATGAAATGGACTTTGACTTCTCGGACCAGGAATTCCAAAGCTGCACCACAACTGCTTTATGCTCAGCCCTGCTTCGGAGTTGCCGATTGCGCCAATCCCGATAAGGGGCTTTCTCTATTCGATTGAAAAATAAATAAACGACTAGAAAATTATGAAAGCAAAGGACAAGTGAGCCTTTGCTAGAGCGAAAATTTCCTAACTGGGCAGGAGCCTGAAACGCATATCCACTCTGCGCCAAATGCTGCTTCCTTGAGATCATGAATCAACTTTGGTAGCCTCACTACTCTGATAAGTGGATCTACTTTGGTAGGAAGTACCAATTTGCCAGCTTCTCTGGCGTCAACGCAGCAGCCTTTCCAAACATCATTAAGCTGACTTTATATTTGAGCCGCAGCAACAATATTAGACATCTCACTTGATTAAACCATCTCAGCTTATTATTCCTCACCTTGCCAACGAGCCACACTCAATATTTCACATGCGCCTTTACAATGGCAACATCAAGAAAGCTGACCAATCATCTCAAACCCTTCCATGCAATATCAAACTTGTTGGTTTAGATTTTTATCAAAGATCATCCTATACTTGCTAAGCGGTTCCTCGACGCCCTGAACATATTGCCACTATTTTCCAAGCAGGCGCTCGCAATTTGCGTCGATCTCTCGCTGGCGTGGCCGTTTCAATCTGGCTTTGCATCCATAGGGTGCCAGAAAACTTATCTGAAGATCACCCAGTTTGAAGTGAACCAACCTGGCCAGCCGGGATCGCCAGATGCATCCCAAAGGTTGGACGTCGTACATGTGGAGTAACCCAAAGTCCTCGCTTTAGCTGCCGCAGTAAGAACGGTTACGGTAACCAGGTTCCCACAAAGACTCATCTCAAATAGCTGCCACCACCAAACCAATCATGGCATCTATATTTCAGTGAGCAGTGATGGTTGCATACCTTTAGTCTAGTTAAATTGGGAGTTGCCAATAATCCATCCCCCTGATAAAGGTAGAACCCCTGCCATCTAAGAATACCCCTAGATGGCATCCATTAGAAGGACCTCAAACATCAGGGAACTTCCTTAGCCAATCAATCTCAATAAGACTAAATTTTATTAGCTCTCAACACCACCCATCACAGGCCAGACCCCCTATTTCTAGGCAGATGACCTTCCCTGAAGCAAAAGCTGATCCCCATCACGCATTAGTAGTTAGCTTCCTATATCCCGCCATGTGAGGGAAGCAAGCTAACATCTTGGCACAAGAAACCTCTAGAATATCCCCACAGATAACTTGATTACTAGTCCCCTTTACAATCATCTTCAACCACCCCATTTCAGCCTAATGTTTAATCTGCTGGATCTCCACATGCAGATTAAAATATTTCCAACCACCCTATATATACAATAGCTCCATCCTGGTCAAAGCAATCTTCCAATAAAGATCAACTTAAGCCACACTAAACCATCCTTGGTCCATATAGGCCTGCTCTCATTCAATCCATGAAATCAATGTGAAGTGGTTGTGGATAGGCTAGAGTAAAGATATCCATAATAGACACCGTTTGTGTTGCAACCAAGCTTCACCCATTACACTCTGATTTGTGGTTCTGAGAGTTAGTCAAATCATTTGTAAGCCTTCACATCACAACCCACGCAGATTCGTTTTGTGGATTTAGCAGGCAGGCCACAGTTATAACTATCATATCTTATGCCCTGCTCCTGAATCTACCCCAATCTGCCTGAACTGTGCTGCAACCAATCAATTACTTTGATCCCAAGTTAGTGCCATAGCATTTAAAATTGCTCCCTGTCGGGGAAGTGATTCCTCGCGTGATTCCCTGACTGATAAATTATTGGTGGCACCCTTATCAGACACCCATCCTATATGTGGATGAAACACCTTGAATCCTAATTGGAATACTACCCGTTCAAGCCCCATAACTGTCATGACGTACATGGACGGTATGTGACATGTCATGATCCCATATAACCCCTAGCATCCATATCAAATAAAGTATCATTCTCTTATTAACCTTCCTCTTCATTTTGTTAATTATACTTCTCATAAGTATATTCTTGACAGTAATACAGGCAGGTTATCCAAACCTACGCAACTCAAAGAAGAAACTCCTCCAAAGAAAAGAATCCAGCAGATGGCCCTGCACACCGTCTGGAGAAGATATGAGTAAGGACAAGATGTCCTCACTGGATACACTGCATTCAACAATATCTGTGTACTGGCTGAACAGTACAACTTCCTCAGCACACAAGGAGTCCTGAACCCGCCTCCAACTTCAATCTGGCAGACAAATTAAATACCCAACATTGTATTTCAGCGCCTACATTCAACAGAGATTGGAACGTTTGAAGGACTATGTCAAGAGAACACCAATCTCTGGATCCAAAGAACACAAAACAAGTCTACACAAGTGGGCTACCCCTACAGACTCTGGGCCAGTGAGATTGCCCTCTGCATCACAGTGGCTGCCTCACACTTTGTAAGCAAATGGGTTGACCAACATCCTGATCACAGTGAAGACTAGGACATGTTTAAGAACGCCTTCCTGGAGAAATTTGCCATATAGAACTCTGACGTAGTGATCATGACATAACTCTGAACCTTTCAGATGACAGGGACCATTGAAGAGTTTATTGCAGCATACAAAGACATAGGTGGCTGAGATCCTGATACCATCAACTTTGATAGAGTTGGACCATGTCTGGACGTCTACAATGATCTTCTCCCACACATCAGATGTCGGTTTGATAGGAGCCAGGGCAAGAACCTCCAGAAGTACTGTTGTAAATTAGACAGCATGTGTATAATGGTCAAGGCTATCATTGAAATTAATCCTGATAGTCAAGACTAAACTAGTTTGCACCCAAATCTGTCATATCCGACGGATTTGTAATTCTAATTGTATCTTGGACGTTACAATAGGTTGGTTGTACTATTACATCCAGGTTGGATCAGGTTCAGGAATTGCTAGCAGCTTCCGTAATTGGTAGCTGAAAGCTGCAGCCACTCCAGGGTAATGTGCACCCACTCTTCTCTGTCAGATTGTCTGGATTGTCCTAAGATGGAAATAACAAGGATGCAAGAGCCTGATGGATATCAGAAGATCCTTAATGTTCCTGACAATGGTGCAGGTGTTAATAACACTTCTTCATCCATTGTGCAGCCAGGATGGTATATAAACTTCCCTTCTTTCCAAATAAAAAACACACTTTCACATATTAATTCTTACCTTTGCTCAACTCAGTTGTTACCTACTAATTAAAGGTAAAGACTACAGAGTCATATGACCTGTACTAATTCGTGTTTAGGCCTATTACTATACTCTACCAAGCAACTAGAGATGTTAACCCAAAAGACAACAACCAGGCCAAACCACAACATTGGTTCTCACTCCTAGAATGTATTCTTCCAAATACACCAAACCTGCAGGACACCCCCGCTGTGGTCCTGTTTCAGCCCAGGGAGATAATGGTCCACTCTCTGCTTCTGCTTTAGCATACCTGTGAAGCATACTCCAGCAGACGCCAGAACTATCCTTCCTGGATACCACCAACCAGGATGGTTCTCCCCAAAATCCCCAGGAGCTTCCTGTACTGAGCCAGTTCATGGGAGATGTGCAAAGACCTCCCTCCATTCAATGCTATCAAACCTTAAATTTAAATGTGGCAATCCCCAACCCTGTTAATGCCAATATTGTACCCTCCTCCCAAATTTTGGACTCTACCATCCAAGGAATGGATGAAGGAGCAGTACAAGATGGAGAAAACTTGGCCTTCCTGGCAATCCTGCCAGTGTATGGACCCTCCATCAGGGAGAGATATCAAACCTTGAGCCACATCACTCCAAACCAGCTCAAGAAGGACATGAAGACTATTGACCAAATGAAGGATTACCTATACTAATTTTTACACCCTGCTATCTGTCATAATTGTTTCCACCTTGCACGTCAAGAGAATGTTCTTCTGCATCAAGGGCAATTAATTGCGGCCCAACAGAACTTCTTACAGACCTTGTAATCTGACCTCAGTTCAAACTTTGGTTTGGTTAACCAACAGATTGCTGAGCTGGTCAGAAACCAGATGTCTTCCACCCAGTTCATGGAGACCATGGAACAATCCTTCCACAACTACATTCCCCAGGTGGTTCAACAAATCCTTAGCAATTATAGGTTGGATCCACATTGGATCTCTGTAGTAACTGGACACGTCAAAAGCTCCAGAGACCTCTTCCAGGCCATCGTACAGGAACTGGAAAAGATAACCACTGGTACTACAGCAGATGAGACCGCTGGGAATGACAACAGCGTGCTTCATAAAGAGGTGATGGAACTCTTTGGTCACTTTCACTCCTTGGAGAAGGACATGCAGGAACTTCAACAGGATAATACCTTCTTGTATGGGGACCTACATGCTTCCCAGGCTCAATTAGCCAAAGGACTCAGGGATCTTAAGGCCATTCATGCAGGTCCCAAGCATGACCAACAAAGACAGGCTGCCTTAGAGCAGCTCAACCAGACCTTTGCTGAGACCACCTGTCAACAGATCCTAGGCTTAGAAAATGAAGTGGATGGACTGGTAAAAGAGAACCAAGTCATCAGAGAAGAGCTCAAGGACACCAGAGCCACTCTCTTCACTCTCCAAGATCAGATTGCCCACCTTACTGCTTGTCTACCAGCTTCCCCGCCTAGAGGAAGGACTGTACATTTTGAGGAACCTAGGTCAATTAGTAGACTTTCCTTGGGTATCCAGGCACACTCCTCTGGCAATGAATCCTACCATAGCTATGATGAGGATGATGCCGCCCAGAGAAACGTCCCTAGAAACATCATGATGACTGAAGCAGTACTAGAGAGTAGTGAGAACCCCCTGGCTACTCCTGAGCAAACCAGATTGCAGGAACGCCAGGATGCCTCAGAAGCTAAGTATCAAGCTTCCTGAAGCAACTGCTCTCCCATCAGACAATTGCTCAACACAAGCAACGTGATCCCTAACTTCAAACCTGTCAATTTGCCAAAATTTGATAGGAAAAGTAATGTCATCATGTTTTTGAGATTGTACAAGAACACAATGCATGGGGCTTATGAGGCAATGAAGAACTCTGCCATCTTTAACTGCCTAGATTCTGAGACCCAAACCATTATCATGCCTAGACTCCCAGAACGTGGATAGACCTTTGCCAACGTCTCAAAGGCATTAATGGATGATTTTGGCAGCAAAGAAGCCCTCAACAACCGGAAAATGGACTTTGTGGAGAGAGGCATCAAAAAAGGAGAAACCATGGAGGAGTTTGCTGATAGGTTCTATCTAGAGGCCCAGACTTTGATCTCCCTGAAGGCTGCTTCCTTCCTTGATATTAAGTCTGCTCTGCTCAATGCAGTACAACCTAACAAGAACCTCTCTCTTGCTCTGAAGTCTGGAATCTATGGAGACCACAATGTCTCTGACCTGATTTTCCACCTGCTCACATTCAAGGATGACTTTGAAGTGCCCATGCCCTCTGGACCAAGAGCATTCCAAGAGAATAGAAACAAACCATCTTTCTCTTATAAGCCTAAAACTGGGGAAAGCTCTACCACTCAAGGAACAGCTGGTACCAATAGCAACCACACTTGCTATAAGTGTGGAAAGATAGGACACATGTCTAGAGAATGCAAGCAACCAGCACCCAAGGTACACCACTTAGAAGCAGAGGAGTATGATTCAGAAGGAGATCAAGAGGGTGAGGAGGCCTCTCAAGACGAGGAGCCAAAAAACTGCTAAGCAACCAGGATGAGGAGAAATCCCTGGTTGCCCATGTACATATACCTCCCCTCTCTCCACCCTCTCTCCTCTCACCTGAAGACCCAGGTGCTCTTGGCTGTGTCCCTCAATCTGACACAGCTCTGACTTTGGAACCCGCAGACTCCAAAGTCCTCACACCAGCAAGCCCTAGCCTAGGCTCCATTGATCCTGATGCTAGCCCCTTGCTCTGCTACCCTGACTCCCAGGAGATAGAAGAAAACCAACTGCATAGGATTCTTGCTATCAAAGCCCTCACCAGAGGCAGGAGAATAAGGAAGGAACCCTTGATCACCCCTGAAGCCCGAGAAACGGTTGCACTTCCTTATGCTGAGCAGTTGACCCTCCCTACTACTGAAGTCACACATGATAGTGATAGTGCCAAGAAAATGGCATAAATCCTCAAGTCTGTCAACTTCTCTGCTTATCTGGATGGCCTGAAAGGATTCAGTCCTACCTTGTGTACAGCTTTGGAAGAATTCCTTAGTAAATACAAGGATATGGATGCCTATTGAGTAACATCTCTAAGCAATGGAACTGATAGAACAGACTGCACCTACATCAATATGATGGTCCACAAGGTTAAGGTTTGAGCCATTATTGACTCCGGTGCACCATGAAACATCATCTCCTTGCGGCTAGTCAAGAAATTAAAGTTGGCTCCAGACTTGGACTACCAAGAGGTATTTGGGACGGCAGGTCCACTTATCACTAAAGCCATGGGAGCTTACTTGTCATTGTCCCTGCAGTTTGGGAAGTTGATTATAACCGCCCCTGCTATAGTTCTGGATAATCACAGTTATGATATCCTTATTGACACAGGGTTCATGACAAGGTATGGGACTATTATCAACCATGGTGACAATACCTTCAAAATCCTAGGTCAGACTATCCCCATGTACTACAATGGTGCTAAGGTGGCTGACCTCCCCAAGAAGAAGCTTCACTTCATCAACATGGAGTATGCTGACGGTGATATTCCTGTGGCCTATACCTTACGGCACAGAAAGCTTAGGATGCTTCCCCTGTCAACCAAGGATTATAAAGGGATCCCCTTGTACGCTTCCTCCTTGTTTACCATTCCTTCTGGGTCTCAAGTGATTCACCATACTAGTCTGTCCTTAGATATTCCTTCTGGTTTACATGGTGAAGTCTTTGGCCATCATGGCACCTCCCGCCTGGAACCATGGATCTGTCCTGGACTAGTCATGCCTGGACCAGAAGAGCTCCAGGTCCTGCTAGCCAACCATGGTCTTGTCCCCTTGACTTTGCATAAAAATCAGTTATTGGGATATATCAGACTAGAAGAACATGCCAACTTGCTCCAAGCGTCACCTTTTGCTGGACTTGATGAGCTAGGACTTCCTGTGAACCAGTCCTTGGTCTTGCCTGTAATTGCTTGTGACTCTCTGATTGGTCTCACTGAACCAGAAAATGACCAGGCACTGGCTGTCTTTGACAAATACAAGGGAGTCTTTGCCAAAGATGGCTTGGACCTTGGGAAAGCCATTGGAGTAGAGCACACCATTGAAATCCAAGGATAACCCCAATCTGTTCTTGCCCTATTTGCCGTAGCCAAGCAAACCAAGCTATAGCTAACAAAGAGCTTCAGAAGTTACTAAGCTCTGGGCTGTTGGTACCCAGTAAAAGCCCCTGGTCCTCTCCCCTTCTTATTGTCCAAAAGAAGGATGGTTCTAATAGAGTGGTCATTGACTATAGAAGACTGAACTCCATCACTAAGAAGGACTCCTACCCCCTTCCATGTATTGATGATACTTTGGATTGTTTGGGAGGAGCTAAGTTCTTTAGTGCCATGGATCTAATCAGTGGCTACTAACAGATCAATCTTCCACCTGAGGATCAGGTAAAGTGTGCTATCATTACTGAGAAAGGACTTTTCCAGCCCACATGGATGCCCCAGGGACTAACAAACGCCCCTGCCACTTTCTAGAGAGCTATGGATGCAGTTATGGGTGACTTGAAGCTCAAATTGGTGCTTTTATACTTGGATGACATTAATGTCTTCTTTAAAACCTTCAATGAGTATTTACAACACTTAGAAGAGGTCTTCAAAAGGTTACTCAAAGCCAACCTGAAGCTGAAGCCAAGGAAATGTAGTTTCTTCAAGGAACACTTAGAATTCCTAGGGTTTGTGATAAGCAAGGATGGCCTACACCCTGTACCTGCTAAAGTGGAAGCAATCGCCAAGATGCAGGTACCAGCCAACAAGCAGGATATCCAAGTCTTTCTGGGAATGATTGGTTACTACCACAGGTTCATCCCAAACTTTGCTACACTTGGGGACTCCTTGTTCAACTTTCTACATGCTGATGTGGACTTCTTTTGGAGCTCTGCCTGTCAAAAGGCCTTTGACACTCTGAAACAGACTCTGATGTGTGCCCCTGTACTGGCCTATCCTAACTTTGAGAAACCTTTTGTGGTACACACAGATGCTAGTCTTACTGCCATTGGTGGTGTCATTTCACAACTAGACGACAATGGACTAGAACACCCTGTTGGCTACTGTTCTTGCACCTTGAACTGTCATGAACGCAACTACAAAGTGACTGAAAGGGAATGCCTGGCAGTAATTTACTCTTACCAGCAGTTTAGAGTATACTTAAATGGTGTACACTTTACTGTTGTTACTGACCATTCTTCCCTCCAATGGCTGAAAACATTGAAGGACCCTGAAGGAAGACTTGCTTGCTGGGCCATCAAACTTCAAGCCTTTAATTATGACATAGTACACCGCGCTGGGGCAGTCCACCAGAATGCATATTGCCTCTCAAGATTGCCTACCATTGCCCTTGTGTCCTCTATTGCCAATGAGCTTTATGACAAACTACTGGTTGACCAATATTTGTGGGGGGAAGAGCCCACCAAAATCCAAAATGTTCTTAAGAAACTTTTAGTGGACACCAAGGTTAAAGATGGTCAACTCTTTAAGCTTTAAAAGGATAACTGGTTGACATATGTACGCCCCTCATTCATAACATACTCTGTAGTTGCCTCACACAAAGCTACAGGACATGGAGGAATACAAAATCCCTTGCTCAGTTACAGCAGTATTGCTACTGGGAAGGAATGCCCTCTGATGTTGCTGAGATTTTGGCTGCTTGTCATGACTGCAATGTTGAACAGCCAAAGGTTGCAAGATTCCAGCACAAGCTGATATGCCCAGGATTTTCCTTCCATACTGTGGCCATTGATGTGATGGGACCCTTGACAGTCTCAAAAGGTAAAAACAAGTACATCATAGTGGCTGTGGACCAGTTGATCAAATGGGTTGAGGCCAAGGCTATCCTAAATCAGTCTGCACTCACTACAGCCATGTTCATCTTGGAACACATCATCTACTGCCACAGATGTCCTCAGATGCTGCTAACTGACAATGGAACCAACTTCACTAGCTATATGATACCCAGACTAAATCAACTTATGGGTATCAGAGGCACATTATCCACCCCATACCATCCCCAAACTAATGGAATAGTTGAAAAGACTAATGGAAGTTTGGTACAGATTCTCAGGAAACTAGCACACCAACATGAGTCAGAATGGGACACTTAACTGCCTGCAGCCAACTTTGCTTACAACATTGTCTATCATAGAGCAACAGGCAAAACCCCCTTCCAACTCCTGTATGGACGTCAGCCTGGTTTACCTCCTCATCTGTAATCCTTGGTGAAACCTAATCCAGCTGTCACTCCAGAAGCCTATCTCCATAAGCTAGCTCAGACTTTGATCAAAATACAGGCCAAAGCCTATACTATCAATCTGAACACCAAGCAAAAGGATGTAGAGCTTGCCCAAGCTAAACATCCAGCCCTTCCCAGTTATCAAATTGGAGACTTAGTCTACTTCTACAGCAACAGAGGCTATGGACGTGAAAGCAAACTTGCCTCTCTATGGCAAGGACCTGTTAAGGTCATCCAGAAAGTAGGTCCTAATAGTTATACATTGAATAAACCTGCCACTGGACGACTGGTCACCAGAGTTCATGTGAAATACATGTGTATGGCTCCTAGTGATCAGGAGTAATTCCCCTTTAGGACAACAATCCAGAAAAAGAAAAGCCTAATAAAAAATGCCATGGGTTATTGTCCAAATTGCAGAAATAAAGGAATAAGGCATATATACTAAAAAAAAGGCTTTATTGGAACTTGCAGTGTTTGGAGACCACTGCCTTTAAATGACAAGTCATTGTAAAAAGGATCACACAGGCTGCCATGTACTCCTCTACATAGTCCTCCTTAAAGTGCCACAGACAAAAAATAGGGTAATTGGGGTATTTATCCCAAGCATGTGCTTGGTTGAGGTCCATCCAGACGGGGAATCCAATTCCCACTACCAAGGCATCCCAGAACAGATGCTCTCTGCTCCATTACTTTTGGTTCAAGGCAATATCTGGCTTGTAGATTTCCCGCATGAGTCCCTCTATCAACATGGGAGCATCCTCCACCTCAGCCACCGCTAGCTTATCCAAAGGAGCTGTGAGAAGGTTCCCAAGCAAGGCTAATCAAGTATACATATCCTTGCTCTTAAAATTCAAGGCTGTAAGCAGACCAGCTGTCACTTGTTGGATACAGAAGTTCTTACAATCCTTATCAACCCAGCTGGCTACTTCCATGTCCACTCTTCCTTTGTGGCACCAGGCCCTGATCATCCCCCAGAGTACTGCCAAAACAAGGTATATTGTTCCTGGTCAAACTTCTTCTCTTGCTACTCAAATGCTTGAAGTTGAATCTCAGCAAACTTCAGTGCTGCTTCTTGATCAAAACAAAATGATAGTAATTCCCCTCCTTGACCTTAGCTTGAGTTAATACAGAGGGATCCTTCAGCACTTCTTGAAATAAGGCATGAAGGTGGGGCCCTTTCCCAAGTTTGACCTTATTGGCTTTCTTCCAGTCCAGAACACTGGAAAGATCAAACCAGGTGATCCCTTCCTCCTGTTGAGCCTCTAGTTGAACCACTGGCTCCTGTGCCTGAGAAGTCTGTACGTGCTTAATCAACTGTTCTGCCCTCTTCTGGCTCTTATTCTGGGCGCTCCTTTCTTTAGTCAATCTGGCCGCTTTACTGGATGCCACTCTGGCCCTAACAGTAGTAGCTCTGGAAGCCCTTGGTGATTTAGTTTGGTTATCTGACATATGCAACCCTTGAGTACTGTGCCCTCTATTTATACCCTTTCCCATTCTAGTGGTGGAAAATGTTGTAAATTAGACGGCATGTGTATAATGGTCAAGGCTATCAGTGGAATTAATCCTGATAGTCAAGACTAAACTGGTTTGCACCCAAATCTGTCATATCTGACGGATTTGTAATTCTAATTGTATCTTGGACGTTACAATAGGTTGGCTGTACTATTACATCCATGTTGGATTGGGTTCAGGAATTACTAGCAGCTTCTGTAATGGGCAGCTGCAAGCTGCAGCCACTCCAGGGTAATGCGCACCCACTCTTCTCTGTCAGATTGTCTGGATTGTCCTAAGATAGAAAGAACACAGATGCAAGAGCCTGATGGATATCAGAAGATCCTGTAATGTTCCTGAAAATGGTGCAGGTGTTAATAACACTTCTGCATCCATTGTGCAGCCAGGATGGTATATAAACTTCCCTTCTTTCCAAATAAAAAACACACTTTCACATATTGATTCTTGCCTTTGCTCAACTCAGTTGTTATCTACTAATTAAAGGTAAAGACTACAGAGTCATTGGACCTGTATTAATTTGTGTTTAGGCCTATTACTATACTCTACCAAGCAACTAGAGACGTTAACCCAAAAGACGTCAACCAGGCCAAACCATGACAAGTACTCTTGGAAG